>VYXB01009668.1:968791-985531 GCA_013397135.1 Pachyramphus minor
AAGGGGGAGGAGATCTCCTTGCATTTGTTTCACAATTATGTGAAAAGTTACCCCCACACAGGTTTTTATATTGAAGCATAAGAGACATGAGGTATGAGAATAGATGTTAGTTAAAACGACTTCACTGAATTTAAAATATAAGTCAAAGCACTGTTAAAGAATTTACAATTTTTACATGTTAGGTTCTCTAAGAAAAAGCATTTTTCACTTAGATATCAAAATAGTTACAGTAGTAATAGATGTTATATGACCACTGACTGGACCATAACATGCTAAAAAAAAAGAGCATCACTCTTTGTACTTTCAGTTTAGTTACTTCATCATTCCTATTAAAGTCTTATTTTGGGGTATCTAATTTCTCAAAGCTCATGCCTGCATAAACATTTAAGCTTCTTATTAATATAGCTGAGCTTATTTCTTTTTATCTTAATATATTCAGTACCTCAGAAGGCGCCACAGCTGGAATGCAGCTCTTGGATATGGATCTTAAGTGCTTCAAAGGGAATGGGAGAGGTCAGCATGNCTAAACTAGAGTTTTAGGTACATATAGTTTTTCTCTGATGTGAGTCAGAAAAACATCTTCTTTGATTTAATAAGGTACAGGAAATATGTGCTTAAGGGTTCCTTCTCATTCGGCCAAGGAAGGTAGCTAGTCGTGGCACAGAACCATTCCTCACTGTTTAAGCTGTTTATCTATGCTGTGGAAAGAAATCACTGCTTTGTATGTAGCTTTGAGAAACAGTTCCAAGTGTTACCATCTTCTGGAGGAAGTGTGTGAGCCTCCTGTCAGCCATTCAGGATGTCACAGAAAAAAATGGGGCCACAGGCAGTTTTCAGTCTCAAGCTCTCTTTGAACACACAAATCAGCAATAACAGGCCCAAAGAACCCAAGATCTCTGTGATCTCACCTATTCTGCCAGGAAATGAAACCCATGAGGGCAAAGATATCTTCTCCAAACACATTTCCACTAGCAAAATTATTCTGGGCCAACTTTGATCCATTATAATGTCTGTCAATGATATACTTGAGCCTATACTGGGGACCCTAAAATTGGATTTGCCATCTTATTTAACCACTCCTCATTTTCACTCCTCCTTGGTCTANTACTTTCAGTTTAGTTACTTCATCATTCCTATTAAAGTCTTATTTTGGGGTATCTAATTTCTCAAAGCTCATGCCTGCATAAACATTTAAGCTTCTTATTAATATAGCTGAGCTTATTTCTTTTTATCTTAATATATTCAGTACCTCAGAAGGCGCCACAGCTGGAATGCAGCTCTTGGATATGGATCTTAAGTGCTTCAAAGGGAATGGGAGAGGTCAGCATGCCTGAAAGAAAAGATATCACCACTGCCAAGGACCAGAGAGAATGTGACAAGATGGAAATACAGAAGTTAATATAGAAAACCAGGGACAGAACCACTGAGGTTCTAGTGGTAGGAAAGTTAAATTCTTTGCTTTCTGAAAAGGAACCACAGAGTATATTCAAGAAACAGAAAAACCCTTCACAAGAGGTAAGTGAGGGCTGATAACTCATTGCAAGGCTACAACAAAGAGATTCCTTACAGAAAATATGAATCAGCTTAGGTAAAATAAAAGCATTTTGTAATTCAATTTTACTTCTGAGAAACAGCCCACTCTATTTTTGTCAAGCTAAAACATCAGGTTCTAACATATTTGAATAGTTGATTGGGCTTGCTTGTGTGTGTGTGTACACACACACACATCCTTAATTTCTGGCTTTGAGCCATATTGGAAGTACTGAAGTACCAGAGGAAAATGCTTCTTGCAAAAGAAGCATAATTTATCAGTTTTGTTCAAAGTAATATAAGTAAACCAGTCTAAATGAAATCAATATTTGCCCCAGTTGGCTCAGAGGAAACAAGATTCTAAAGTTATTAAGAAAGTTCAAAGGAAATATGGAAAGGAAAAGGTCTAATGAACAGGAATGTTTATACGGAGTTTCAAGTAGTTTGTGTCCATATACAAATATTTGTTCAGGGATTATTGTTAATGAAAATTCTTCTTATTGAGTTCAGCCTTTGTAACATCTTTCAATTTTCTTAAAGTTAGTCAAATCCAGCAAAGCAAGCATTCCAGACGTTGTTTTTATGATGCAGACAGACATCTTACAGGTAAGGGCACCTCATCCATTTCAGTTGTGTATGCTGTGAGTCACATTGTTCTTGTTCCATTCATTTCCCTACACACAGGAGTAGAGTCCCTTTCAGGTTGTTCCAGGGAGGGTTCGGAGGGATGCCGAAATGGAAAACAAAACACTGCTGCAAGCTCAGAAATCCAATATTTATTACTAGGAAGTGTCCAAACAAACCAAGAAACCGAGACATGAAAGAGGAAAGGAAATGAGCCCTCAGTAAAACCTCCCACTCATGCAGGTGTTACAAGGTTGTCTTACCAACCCCAGAATGACCAGAATTTCCCCCATAGCAGAAGCTGCATCCTTGGGGTGTCAGCAGGCCCAGAAGGTAACGGGTGTCCCCGCTGAGGCAACGTTGTCTTCCATGTGAAGCTTGAGAGCACTCCCACAGGTGCTGTCTGCCTTTTATATAATTTAGCTGGTTACATCTACCTGAGCAGGTGTGGCCAGCACTCACCCAGCCAGAGGCCTTCGGTCCCTCCCCCCGTTATGTCAGTGACGTCCCTTCTGCACATGCGTGTGTGCATTGGAATTCCCTCACGCCTGCGTGATACACCTGGAGGGGTCTTCCCTAAATGAGTCTGGGGGCTCACTTCATCTCCCTCCTCTTCACTTTCTCCTTCAAGTGCCCTTGGAGGGCCATCAGCCAATAGGAAGATACCAATTAATTTCAGTTTGTACAAAGTACTGTCTTCAAGGACGAACCTTTCGTTTATCAGGCCTTGTTTTCCCACTACTTGGCAGGAAACAGAACAAACTTTCACAGATGGCTGGGCCAAACACAGACCAGAAGAGGAAACATCCACATTCCCTGATACACAGGTAAATAGTAAAAAGCAATGAAGAAGAACAGAAATTTCACACATTATTACTTAACATGTTCCAAATATCCAAGCACTAACACATTAACTCGCTGTCCCCAGCATGTGCAATGAAAATTCTTATACCTCTGTGAAAACTTCATGCAACAAATGCTGATTTTGACAGCCAAATGCAGTGAAAGGCTGACAAAAACTAGTAAAGGACAGACAAAACAGGAGAGTCATTTTGTCCAGTGAGTGAAGCAAGATGGTTTAGCACGTGCAGAAACCTGCAGCTGATACAATCAGTGACCCAG
Organism: Pachyramphus minor; assembly: GCA_013397135.1. Lineage (NCBI taxonomy): Eukaryota > Metazoa > Chordata > Aves > Passeriformes > Tyrannidae > Pachyramphus > Pachyramphus minor. The sequence continues at coordinate 972,068 of VYXB01009668.1, forward strand.
ACAGAGACTACAATTCTGGAAGACCAAGTATTCTACTGTCCCCATTGCTACACTGGTGTAGTCCTTAAGCAGATTTGGGGTATGTCATACTCCAGCTGCAGGCTTCCTTGGCCCTTGTGCCCGAACCCACCCAAGTTCACTCATTACTTATGTGATGTATATCTGTTGCACCTGGATACTAGACTGAATTTGTCATAGTTCTGCTTGTCAGCATCCTCCAAACTACATATAAGTTTCATATTATAAAGGAAGACAGACTAATACTGAAAATAGGCTTTAAAAAAAACCCCTGGGTAAATACAATCACTGTAATAATTTCAGACACTTGGAAACTTGACGAAACTGCATTATAAAAAAATTATTAGAAAGGCTATTTCTAGTCAGAAATTGTGCTAACAAGTAAAGTTATGCTAGCAAAGTTCAATAAATATATACAAGACCAACATACTAAACAAGTTGCTAAGCTGACATTATTAAGTATGAAAAAAAAATGCAGCTTGAATCCCCCCACATGCACACACACACAAACGCACAGATTTGTTTTTAAAAAGTTTCAGTGTTATTTTACATGACATTTTCCATTAATTTCATCTAATTTAGCAATTGCAGCTACAGATTCCTTGGGTTAGAGACCCTCAGTAGTAACACAAAAATCTATACACTCAGAACATCTCTTTTACGAGTCTCACTAGTTGCCAAATACTGTTTTTTGGGGGGATGTCCTTCTCTAATAGTGATGCATTGAAGGTAAAGCAGCACAACCCACAATCCAGATTCAGAACACAACCAAAGTTTCTGTCGAGGTTCTTTGCCTCATGACAAATTAATCAAATCAATACTTGCTTCTCATGCCTCAAGACATATTAATATTTGCACCTCACATTATGACTCAAAAGATACTGAATAGACATACTTGTTTTACTCTTTATCCTGCTAAGAGAGAGCAAATGAAGCCTGAGCAAATCACAGACAAGTGGTAAACGACACTACAAAGCATCCCATCACAGATAATATAGATATTACCAGCAATGGTTACTCATGCCTCATTGCAGCTTGTGGAGAATGGTAACTATTGGAATTGGCACTGAACCATCAGAACAGAGGAAGCCTCCACAGCTCCACAAGTAATCTTTGTGAGGCCACACAGATCCTCCTCCTGCAAACCATTTCTGTGGGCAGAACATTCCAAGGCTGTTAATTCATGGGCCAGGTCCCTCTGAACTGTGCAACTGCTAAAATGAGTCTGATTTTTTTTCACTAAGACACCTTTAGTTTCTTTTATTCTTCTTAGATTTTCAACCTCAAAATAACTGGAAAATGCAAATGTCCGTTTCTTCTTCAACATATCTTGAAATGTGCTTTTAAAAAACAGTTCTAAAGACTGAGAGTTAAAAAACAATATCAATAAATGTCACAGAATTTTGCATAAAAATTGCAGAGGTTACTAATCTTTGTTTTGAATGGATTCGGATGTAGTCTTTTAGGTTTTGTGTTACAGTGTTGACAGGTTTGGTGTTACAGATCTGTAGATGCTCTCAAACAAAAGATTCCAAAGCAACAGTTCTATTTGATTGTATTTCAGTTCATTGCAGCCTAGAAGTCTATAATAATTTGGGAGTAAATTTACAAACAGTAAAACTCCTCCAAGCCTCAATGCAGCTATGCTTTTTCCTGGCTTACATCAGAGTTGTCTGGCTATTGCATTGCAATTCCCGTCATAGTTCCGGAGGCAGCATTAGTAAATAAGAGTGACTGCTGCAAACAAACTTGCATTGTCTAATTACAAGCTTCACAGCTTCTTCGTGAAAGGGAAAGCAGAGTGCCTTCAAGTACAACAGTGGAACAAAGGTTGAGTAACTGATGGTATAATGTCCTCTAGCAATTCATTAGAAAAAATTTCTTTGCAGCATGTCAGTTTTCCTTATTGACTTTTCACCTGAGTACTGATCACAGTTGATTCCACTTAGTTCATTAGGAGGTTGATCATATCATGCACACAGGCTGTCCCTCTGCAGTGTAACATACAGAACAATGATCTATTTGAATTGATGATTCCTTCGTAAGTGAAGCCAAACCACAAGATCAGAACACTGCGACTGCGTAGAAGGGCAACGAGTGACATGGCTTATTTACTGATTGATACTTCCCTATAGTAATAACACAGCTTCTTTTGGAAAACATCTGGAAACATTACAGTGCAATAGTTCTTTTAAAATAATGAGGCCTATCCATCATTTGTGTGACCAATGAATGTGAAAGAGCTTCATGTTGTCCATAAAACAATCAGACTTGATGCCACTCACCCATGACTGGTGATTTCACTTTGGCCAGGACAAATAGGTATCTGCAAAGCAGCTGCTGTAGTCATAGCAGAGTGTATCTTCTTAGAAAGGATGTATGTGCCAAGACTAGGGAGTGCACAATGTGGAAAATAGCTCTCCAAAGAAAAGAACAAAGCCACAACTACAAAGGTAAATAAGTCAAAGAGACTTAGCTCAATAAGATTTACAGGATCTTGAGCATGACTTCAACCATTGAATACTAACAGAAATCAGTCACTGGCTGTTTAATTCTCTCTCTTTTTTTTTTAATTATGTCACTTCAAAGACAACAGGTAAGTCATGGTATTATTAATTCTCTGTCAGTATAAACCAGATAAGACTAATGGGTAAGAAGGATGTATCCATACAGGATAAGCAAAGACAGACCTGGAAAAACAGAGGTGGAATTCAGCTTTGAAAGAACTCACTGCTCATTAGTGGCAGCAAGATTTCAGTAAAATGAGCCCAAATGCTTGCACTATTCATTATAGTAACACTTAGTTCTGCAAAGAGAACCAAACCGAACTGTCAAGTGTTCCCAGCTGTTTCTACTCTCCAGTGTTGCTTAACAGGTCAATCCCACATCTCCTGCTCACTGCACACATTGCAGTGCATTCTGGTGAGCATAAGCAGTGTGTGAATGAGGAGAGGGAGAAAGGGAAGAAAAAAGGAAACTGCAGATAACAAGGAGGAGAAAATGACAGTGAAGAATTCTTACAGTTGCAGAGAGGGACAGAAAAATTAGAGTCTGATGTGGTTCTGCATTGCTTGGGACAAATAAAATACTTAGGTTTTTTTAATTTGAGAATTTTATAACATCTGCCAAAGAAATGGGATTCGATCTCAGATTTCACAGATTAGATTCATTAGATTCATTATCTACTCAGACTTGAGCAATATTGGACACCTCTATCCACATGAGGGCATCAAACCAAAGATCTGAATTTCCTTTGCATCCCCTACCAAGTGCAATTATTTCAAATTGCTAGAATTAAATGTATATGGGAAAGCAGTTACTTGGATCCAAAATATGACTGACCACCTCTTTCCATACGTTTTTCTAGGAAAATAGAAATAAGGCAAGTATTTCTCATTTACTATCCAAAATGCCATTTCAAGAGAACCTTTTGCCTAGAACCTTGAGTTTAGGCAACTTTCAAGTTTGGTACAAAGCGCTTTACTATTTCTTTAGTATTTCCTCTATGGTTCAGTCCCTACTTTTCTCACTAGCTTTTCCTTTCTTAGTCTAGATGCGGAGAAAACAATTGATTAGCCAGTCACATTCTCAAATATATAGGTAATAGAAGCAACTTTAGAGTAGAGAAATTAAAGCTACATGAGGATGGCACTCACTTCTGCTGTCAAGCTCCAATCTGCCATCTCATCAACACTGCTGTGACACTACATTCCCCACCATCCCAATCACTTAGTCCTTCCTATTAAAAAGTTATTGCAAGGGTCATAGAAGAAAATGAAGGAGTTTTATAGAATAGTGCAATGTACAAATACTCAGTAGAAATATGAAGAGTACAGAATACTCTCAGGTATGCAGAAGACCAAAGGCAATAGAAGTAAATAAAGCGTAACTGTCAAATTGTCTATTTTTTCCTCCAATTTTTGGGGAAAGAAAGCTCTGCTATCAGCCATTTATACTAATAATTATCATATCACCTTAAGGAAGTGCAGCCAGGACCACAACACAATGTTCTGAGACATAACCGTGACACATAACGTGAGGCATAACCTGGCTTGCACAAAAGCTACCTCTGGACAAGATTACAGAAATCACAGAGAATAGCCCAGAAGGCAGGGTTTGAAGTCAAATCTTCAGTCACAGTATTTCCTGGCTACTGTCACACAACACAAGGATTTATCACCATTTTCCAAAGACAATGTCTTCTGAAGACTTCAGCTCTGAGCATCTCTTCATGAGAAACCTTAATGTAATATAAGCCCCATTGTATTGGCTGGATCATGCTCACTCCCCCCTTTTACTTCAACCAGAGCAGAAGTGGCACTAGAAGGACTCTCATGTGACATCAGCTGAAATTGCATCAAGGCCCTCGCTCATACCACCACGTGCAAGACTCAGCTACCCTAATGTTAAGCATAACCAGCAAACAAAGGCAACAAAAAAAGTTTTCAAATGAAGAGTTGGTAATAAAATCTGTTTCCTGAGAAAGTACCTCCTATACAAGTACACGCACTACAAAACAGTGTTCTAAAAGTAGCTATTTATAGAGTAGAGAAACGAATTAGGTTAATTTTTCCTCATTCAGTGCAAGACAGTTTCTCAAGCCCAGGCTGATGAAAGGGATGAATGCTGAGTCTGAAGCCAGGTGGAATATTGCCCTTTCAGATCAATGTAGAAAAAATATCTTTTGCCAAGTAAATAAACAGAGCAGGGAAAAAAGAAAGCAAGCCTAATTATACCAACCTTTCTAAGAAACATTTCCAGAAATACTTATTGGCCTTATCCGGAGTGGAAAGTTTCAGGGGGAGCACGAGAGGTGTTTTATTTTAGCTTGGCATGAGTAGGGAAATTATAGGAATGACTTCTAAGTGTGGCAAATGCAGCTGCTTCTCAAAGACACACTTTAAGGGTTCTTGGTAAAGCCATAAACCCCTTGAGAGACTCATAAAGAGCTGGCATGCTTTCATATAAATTTTAGAACTTTTTTTTTTTAAAGGGCCAGTTGGATAATGTTGTAACAAAACTCGAGGCAACACCATTAAGACAATAGTAGCAATATAGTAATCAGTTGCTCCAAAGTATCACCATGTTCAAGACTAGGCCCTCTAAAACTCCTGTTAAGATTACACTAATCCAAAGATTTCAACTAACAAACCTTCCCAAGGATGATAGCCTCCCTAAGTTTTAGCAGATCAGTTTTCTGTACAATAACTACAGAAACAACCCAGAAGAAGGAAAAAAAGTTAAATGCCTAATTAAATCTTACCAGACTCATATTGTGACTACAAGAAACGTTCCTATTGTGTGTGAACTTTGGATGGGGATGGAGAGAGATAAAAAGGCTGGTGGTCAGCCACAAAGAGTGTTTTGCACTAAACAAAGGTAACTTTTCCCTTAGGGGTGTCGTACTGGCCAGCACAGAGATTGAAGAAAAGGCTAATACACAAGCAGAAAGTCTCTCAATTTTCAGCAGGAAATTCTCCATCAAATACAAATGAGGAGAAATGAAAAACTGATATTCCATTGCTGAAAATATTTTGTTCACCTGTGATGTTGCCACAAGCAAAAACTGTTCCGGGGAGTATAGTAATGTGACAGTTTCCTATGAAAACTGGGGTTTGACTGGATAAACCAGAAACTCGTGGTATATTTTAGGTATAAAGCTGTACATATTTGTCCTCAGTGATTCTGAAAGGCAGAGGTTTTCTAGAAAAAAATATTAATTGACCAAAACACTTTCACAAACAAGGCCTGGGTTGGAAGACAGCAGCAGGGTTATAGGGATTGGTTTGGTTTTGGGAGGATGCACTGGGGGTGTTATCAGACCAGGCTCTGAGAACACTGTAGATTCACACTCAGAAAGATGAAGTTTCTTTGGACTCTTTGTTTCACACCAAACATTCACACAACTTCTCTTACTTTCTCCTTCCCACATTTTGTTTCCACTGTTGCACAGGAAAGCAGAAAGACTTATGTGTTTGTTCAGATCTGTTCTGCAGATCTATAGAGCACTTGCATCTAGAGTAACGGATTAGTATTTAACACTTGACAGACTACTTATGAAGATGGGACTTTACCAACATTCATTCAACATTTATCTCACATGTATCAAAAAAATCCCAATTCCTCTGCTTTAAAATTTCCTGCATATATTTTTTTTTTTTTTTCCAGTGCACACCCTCCCACCTCCCACATTTATGGTTTACCAGGAAAATTCCAACATGGAATTCCAACAGGGCATTCAGCAATACCACTCTTTTTGTATTTAAAATTCTTTTAAAACCTTGCTTACTGTACTTGCTCTTTCCAAGAACGAAGGAACTATTTAGTAGAAGTGCTAATCTGAAGTTACAAACACAAGAAAACAAAAAAGAAGGTTCCATACATTTCAGATATTTATCCCAAGCCAGCACTCCTGCATAATGCAGTAGACCCATTCATCCTTGTTTTTCCTAAAAAGACGAAAGATTTTGGTTTCCACAAATTGCACATGTCAACAAATATCATCTCTGGCAAGAAGGAAGGAAATCATAGCTCCTGGACATAAAATATTTCACTGAAAATACTCTGTCCTACATAAAGAAAGGAGGGTTTAGTTCAAATATATCAAACAAGCACTAAAATTGTATCTTTTATGCACAAGGTGTGTGAAATGACCAATAAAATCAAGTCACATGCATCCAGTAAAGATTAAAAGAAGCATTTCAAACAAGATCACACTCAGATGCAAAGAGCTTTTATCTGTAGGAAACATCATCAAGACTAAGAATAAATATTTTACAGCTATATTTTCAGGTACATTTCAAGTGTGCCTCATTTTACATCAAGTAATTAGGCAAGGAGCTTGCTGTTCTAAAACCAGGTTCACAACATTTCTCCATATGACGGAGATGATTTTGCATATAATTTTAAATCTTCACAGGTGATAATAGAAGAAGATAAATGTCCTAGAGTATTATATTTCTGTCATCTCCTGATATTTGCAGCTCTTGCTTTGATTTCAGCAAGTGATGGAGCTGGTTTGAAGTTACGGGGAGTCACCAATTATCCTTTATTTTGAAAAAGTCTAGAATTTCCTTACTCTACATAAACTCAACACTATATAATAATCAAAAGAATCATCTGCATACTACCTTATTTTTTCTTAAAAGCAGAGAGAACAAGAGAAATTAATTAAACAGTAATAAACTTAAGAGCATATATTACATGGAGTGTCCCTTTGGTCTTAAGGATGATGATTAACTAGGATTAGGCATATCAACTGCCAAATTTGTCCACTGTAACCCCAATGCACATGCTGAGCCTCTTCCTTCTAATTACAAGAATGATTTTTCCCCACTAAAAATATGTTTCTCCATAAAGGGAACAAGCAGTCTAGCTATATTTTATGCTAGCACTCAATCCCCAAGTCACTGGTTTTATTTTCAGCCCATAGGTTAGATAATTAACCCCCCTCCACTTTTCTGCAGAACAGATAATAAGTAACTGTTCATTCAATGGTGGTAATAATAACCAATTTCTCAGGCTCTGCCAAAATGAAATATGTCTGTAATTTCCTATTTTCTGAGTCCTCTTTTTCTTCTCTCTACCCAAAGCATCAGCTTTCTTCACTGCTTTGTTTCACAGCTGAAATTCTGCCAAGATTCATCATTTCCTGCTTATGCTGCAATCTAAACCAGACCTTTTAATCAGATTCTCTATTATGAATATCTTTCCTTTTCACTTTTACCTAAGACTCATGAGCCCTGAGAATTAGAGAAGTGATGGTTTGTTTCCATCTTCTCCTCTCATTTCCTTTCTTTTATCACATATTCAAACATGATTTAAAGGCAAATATATACAAAAATACAGAGAGTGTATCTGAATTCATACCATATAAACTAGTTGAGGGCATTGACTTAAGTTAGTTTCTGTCCACAATTTTCCAGGTAAGGAGCAGTTGAAGCCATCAGTTTAATACATAATGTATCAGCTACAGACCCCAAACCAAAAGACCAGTATTTCACATTAATGTATTTTAAAAACTAGGCTGACACTTTTTAGAGACCATTTTGCCCAAAATATTGTTCCTTTGCAACTAGGAAAAAGAGTTTTGCCCTAATTCCATTGTTATAAGAATTATCAAGAAAGATAGGAAACTAAATTTAGTTATTACAAGCCCCAAGCAGCAGATTTTCTTGTAATAGTAATTCTTTGTTGTGGAATAAAATGAAAGAGATTTTCCATATTCCACATACAGCAGTTTTAATATAACCAAAATAATTATAAAATCATTGATTTAAATTCCTCCTGTGTAGGTCCGCATTATCCTCAGCAAAACACAGCTGACAGTTTTACTATCAGTTTAAGTCTTATATAACTGGTTAATAAATGTATATTAAAATACTATTGCTAACACAACATACATCACAGTAGTGGATTCTTTAATAAACACAGACAAGTGTATCTATCATTGGCCTACCAGGAACAGTGGATATGATTTTTTTACTGCTAGGATAGGAGTCCACAAGTTTATAAGCCGTCATTTAGGTAACTGCAGGCAACATGGAGTTAACGGAAAAGTCCTCTAATATTCTTTGTCTTATACAATCCCATGTTAGCGCCTCCATATCCTACTAACTTTCAAAACTTAGCAACGGTTTCAAAGCTGCTTTCGTTGATGATATTAGTGATTGAAAGACTTAGGAGGTTGGGTAGAGTTCAGTGCATAGCCCTTTCAATTCAGAACAACCCTACCTTGTCACCCAGAGTAATAGTTATCTGAAGGTGAACTTCCTTCTGATATAATTGGGTGACCCAAAGACCTCGCACAAAATGGACTGAGAGCAAATTCATACTACATTCGAGATCAGAATCTTGAATATACCTTCCATATACAAATTATCTAACTAATACACATTCTTACAGCTGCATAGTCAGGAACAGGATATGTCACAGTCCCAACCATCAAGCTGGGCAACAGTCTAGGGCTATGTCTCAGACTGCTACACTGATAAATGCTGAGCTCACAGGTTGTTGTTACTGCCTTTGCCCCTTGTCACAAAGCAAAACTATACAATTCCTTACTAATTCCTGGGTAAGTGCTACAGAGAAAGACTCTAGGACTCCCTCCCACTGGTGCCACGGTAATTTCTAAAAACCAAATCCTGTGTATCACAGACTCAATTATCTATTTTCATAGTTTGCTCTCTAGCTCACCAGAGAAAGAAAACAAGATAATAACTGTATGTTTGCAAAACAAATTTTGCTGAATACCTTTATCTGTGTGTATGAATAAATACGAGTTTTACATTGAAACATCTCAAGGTTACCTGACATGTCTGCTGAATGACTTTTGAACTACATCCCTCTTTCCTGTAATCATTTTCGAAGAGCACTAAAATACTAACCTTGGGGTTTCTACTCACCCCTTTCCCCAGAGATTATTAGCAATTAGTACTTTAAACAATTCACATTTTTATAGCACGCTGTAGAAACGTTCTGCAACCAACCCCATAATACAACACACAGTAGGCAGTCTGTTACCAGGAGCCTGGAAGGGACATGAGACCAAAAATGTGAGAAGTTGATCACAAGAGGGCTGATAAATATACCAGCAAGCATGATAAAAATATACAAGCTATATAGATTTAGAGCTCTTCTCAAGAGTGCATATTCCCTTGCTGTTTTAAAAACACCCAACTCCACAAGATTTGCTTAAAAGAAGGGAAAAACCAAGTCCTTTCCTAAGAAATCTGGCTTTCCCTGCTGTTTGAATTGAATTGTCAGTTTCTGCTCTGCATTTACCCTTAAAGTATCTTGTGTTCCATCAATACTGTTTCATCATCAAAAAAAGAAACACAGTACTATTTAGTAAGTAATAAAGCAACAGTGCAGAAGCAGTTAAGCTAGAACTCTTATCTACAACAAAATATGACTTTTATAAGAGAAAGATTTCAAAATGTTATTGTCAAACTGAATTATTTTTGCAATTCTCTCTTAAGTGACAGAGAACTTTTTTAAGTAGAGTATTAAATAATTCAACATATAAGATTATAATAATCAATATATCCTGACACTAATAAAAAGTATCACGGAGTAAATATACCCAATTCCAAAAAAAGATGAATGATGCCTTAATTTTTTTTTTCTTTTTCATATCAAACTCCAAATAAATGCCCGAAAGAAACATTTGTATCTTCTGTAAGGTGCATAAGACAATCATTCATTTATTAAACCAATTCTCTCACACGTAAAAAGTAAACATTCACACAATACATTAATTAATTCCCACATGGTCTTTTTGTCTTCATTAAGCATTCTTAGTTGCTACTCATTTGAAAACTTTTACTGGCTTAATCTCAGAAGTTTCTGAAGCTGTCTTATTTTGGAAATTTCTAGAAAAACAAATTACTCAGTCAAAAGTTAATTATACAAGCAAATGTTATTCACATAAGGAAAAGGTTTGGCCTATAGACAGGAATTATTTTCATAGTATTAGTTTAAAATGTCAAAGTAAAATGTCTTGCAAGATCCATGGCACCTATAGTAGATGTTATTGGCTTGCAGTTCCAAAAGTGCATTGTCTTCCCTAAAGAATTATCTAAAATTTATACTCTATTCAGTGATGAAACAGTCTAAATTGGGTTAAGCAGACAATGGCTTAAAAACAGTCTCTTGCACAGTTCTAGTCCTGTTGCCAGCTTGGGCTAGAAGTGGAAAACCTAAGTCATACTCTGTGGATCTCTTACTGTGTCTGAATGTAAACGCTTTTGGATAAGAAGTAGTGCAGAACTGACAATGTTACATCCTATGTGTTGTTAGGCAGATCATCTGGTTTCATACAACCCCCAGAGCTCTAGTCCTTATGAAATTATAAACATTAAACATTTCTGGGGCATGGATTCACTTCTGAGGAAGGTCCTTGAGATAACTCCATAATTTAAACTAGCATTTTCCTAGGACTCTGTGCAAGCAGAAGAATCTGGGCCACTTCCTTCTTTGGAGGTCACTGCATGCTTAACCACTCAGACATCCCGACTAGCTCCACACAGGATTCAAACACCATTTGTCTTTACATACTATGCTGCAGAGAGAAAGTCGTTACAGGATGTGAAACCATCTCCAATACTTTGGGGTTTGTTCTCAGAGAGTTGTTTCAGTCAAGTTTAGCTCACTGTCTTTTCCCTTCGTCAACAAAATCAGCTCCCATCATATAAGCATGCCTGTATCTTCTCTCCCTCTGTTGAAAGTATTTTTTGAATCTCCTCTAGTCTCTCTTACAACATCTGGCTGCTTTGTTCTGCGTTTATTAATTTTCCACTACTTCAAAACTCCTGCCTGCAGATAGGAAACAAAAACCCCGGCTTTCGGAGCCCACTGTCACAAGTTATTTCCGTCTCAACAACTAACTTCCACAAGGTATTCCTGGTCTGCAAGGAATGTGGTTAAGCCCTGGTCAGCAGCATCAGAAACACATTTGAATGAGATTTTTTAAAAATTGAAGTCTTATAACTCCATGAAGTCAACCAGAACACGAGATACACACAGATTCTGCAAAGTTATCAAAATAATAAATACTCATATATGGGAAAGTTCAGTCCAGAAATGCTTGCACACCCTTGAGAAATGCCATTGATTTCCCTCCCAAAGTTTTTGAAAGCTTTATTCATGTGGGCATGAATTAATTAACACCAATTCATAAAAAAATCAATAGTGAAAGACAATTTAAATAAATTATATGGAAGCTACTTATGATCCAAAAGCTTTTGCTTGAAATGTTCTCTCAGTAGTTTCAAACCAAGGAACAAATGCATAAAAATCCATGCCATGCACTTCAATAGTGAAACTGAAAAAGGGCAACATTTGTATATTATTTATTAAAAATGGACCACCCTTCTCCTGTTGAAACTATTGAAAGGCTTAATGACTTCTCAGTTCTTTCTCTACAGAACAAGGGGACATTTGTATATGCTTTAGGCAAAAAAAACTAAAGACAAGATTCCAAAAGGAGCACTGACGAATTAGACAGTCTGCATAGGGACAAAATAAATATACAAAGAATGTTTTTAAGGTGAACTGCACAATAGCCAGCTAAGCAGAAACTGATAGATACGTGTAGGTACACATGTTAATGACAGTGTGACATCCAACTAGATATATATGCACCTCATAGCACAGCTATAGGAAGCAGCCGAATCAGGCACATGTGCCTGGCTGGGACACTGGAATGTGGATAGTGATGAATCCTGATGTATAGAGTGCCCATTGAGCTCCTCAAGTATTCATATGGAAGAAATATGAATTTCTAATGTAATATATTATTGTTGTGTATTAAAAACATATTTCCAGCATTTGCAATATATTGTAAATATAATGAACCTGCCACTTTTAAATAATACAAATAATATATGTACTGTGCTCGATAACACATATGCTTTCTATAGACAAAAATACAATATAGTTGACAAACAGTCTTAAATATCTCCCTAATCTCTCCGTACCCAGCCAAGTAATGACTGAAATTAGTGGTACAGGATTGGGCCAAAAATAGCAGTATGTACATGATGGTAGATAGGTATATGAAGGTATGATAGGTATATTTTTTTACCATGAAAAAAAGAACAGAGCAGCAAAACCGCTTCTTTTTGCCAATTAAGATTTACACGGGTACTCAGTAATGTTAATTTAGTTGTCAAAATGTATGACTACATACATATATTCTCGCTCTCTCTAGAATGCTTCAGTATTGACAGTGGATAAATTTTTAGTAAAAGGAGACTCTGAAACAAAAATTTCAGTGTTTTTAAAAAATTTCCCTAAAAATATGAAACTGTAGAAATGTGATATTCTTATTTTTCACTCTTGGGGGGGAAAAAAAGACTACACCAGTAAAAAAATAAAGCTTTTTTTCTTTTTGTTTTCTGATACAGTGGGAAATCTATTTGGGGCAGAGCCCACATTTATAAAGATTAACGAAAGAGTGGAGAAACAGATTAAAAACAGATTAAATGTTTTAATAGGAACATGAGGCAGAGAAAGTAACATGCTTTGAGTGATAAAGACCATACAGTTCACCACCAGTTCTTTCGGTGTTCAGAGAATATTTGAAGAAGGAAAGACTGGGAATCATATAATTGGAGTGGTAAACTACACCTCATAATCCTCATTAGAAAGTATGATTAAAAATAAATGGGAAGAGCAAGAGCTGAGCACCAGTTAAGATGCAATATTTACACCTACAATTTTGTAAGTTCGAAGTCATGACCAATAAAAATAAATTGCTGAATAAGTCTTCTGAAAAGAGATGACTTTCTGATTGTCAGCATCATTTTTATGTGCCAAGTTTTCTACCATCTTGAAATTTCATCTTTTGAAATATCGTTGAAATTTCTGGGCTTTTTTTGCTTTGCTACCTGTTTACTGATATAAATTACTATTTAAAAGAAAACAAGGAAATAAAAAGTTAAC
>VYXB01009668.1:985684-1013719 GCA_013397135.1 Pachyramphus minor
TGAATCTTAGCTTTTCTTTTATTTTTGGGGGGAGGAGGAGGTGAAGCAGATTGAGGGCTGTTGGTCAGATGATTAAATTAAAAAAAATATATATATAACCCCTGCTCCACTTTTCCCATCTTGGAACATAACACTTTCTTCACTAACATTTAAATTTGAAAAACAAAGCCAAAATTAGCTGGACAATAAGTTCATCATAAAGAAAATATTACTTTCTGAATATTCTGTACCAAAGAGCAAAATTTTGGCATAGGCTTTTTTTTTTCCCCACTTGATTTCCTGCTGAGCTGATGAACAATTAGAAACTCTGAAATCTGTCTAAAAATCTTGGACACAAGCTCACCCACACTGCTGCTGATGAACCTACAACGTGCTCTTTACCAGACAGAGTCTCAAAGCATAATGGGCAATCTTGGGTGATCACAGATAGACACTCAAGCCTATATGAAAAAAATTGTTGTATAACGGGTAACAGGATAATTCAAATAAAATATCTTAACATTTCTATTTCATTTTTTCACAGGAATATGGTCCTAACATTACCTTATCATGCCCGAGTATTTGACTCCTACAGTGCTCTAGCAATTACACTATGTCAATGTTATTTTTCACATAAACAGTGTTGACAGAAATGTATACTGCAGCCCTGAGGCTGCAGGAATGTGCAAACTCCCAAACGGACCTTTTATTTTATTCACACTGCTGTTTCGTTAATTTGATACTTAGTTCCTTTTGTTCTCTGTCTCCAGTATTTGCATTTGTGCTGTACAACCCTGGTCATTAAGGAACATTTTTATACAAGAAAACAATTAACTCAGGGAAGGAGGTGATTACATAAAAGACATCACTGTTGCAAACTGAAGTGTTTGATTGAAGGTATTTTATAGCTAGTAGCTATAATTTTCATAGCTTAAAGCTAACTTTACAAAAATGTTCTAGGAAAATGAAATAAGAGAAAGAGAATTGAGATGCTATTCTTTTTGCTGCTGCCTTGTCTGTGCTGCAGGAAGTTTAACAAGCAGTTGTCTATTGAACTCATTCATGTCTATAATCATTTAAAAAGGTTAAAATATGCATTTGATTTTATTTTTATTTTGGAAAATATGAGTGTAATTTTGTCTTATTCCTGATATTTCCTCTTATATCCTTAGGTCCTACAAGAGCCTCTGAAATCAATGAAAGACTGCCAGCAAGTACGTCGAAAGTTGGATCAGATCCTGTACCAAGGACTTCACCTTATTTTGATTTTGATTAAGAGTAAACAACTGGTTTGTGACTGTTTTATATGTGGGTTTATTGTCGTAATATATGAACAGCAAAATGTTAAATTCCATTTTATTGCAGTATATACTTAGCAGGTGACTTTGAAATGGAGGATTGGTCCCAAAATCCATCAGACCGGTATCCTAATATTTATAGTCACCAGCACCTGATAGAGCAGATCAGCCCAAAACCCTGAGCAAAGTATATATGGGATAACTGTCTGCCCATGAGATGGACCAGCTTAGATGACAGGTCTGGACACTCACAGGCAGCATCTGCTCCTTTGGCTCATCCCTAAGACAGAATTTAACTTAGGAGCTGTTTACACTCTGAATTTTTTTTCTTCCTCTCTTGCACTCAGTTTTCTCAACCGAGAGCAGAGAACCCTTTCATGCATAAAACCTGAAGTCCACTCCTACTGCAAAAGATATTGTTTCAGATAATTTAGAAGATTTAATATATTTTCTAGAGAAGAGTGCTGTCTGCCTACTGTAAAAGAATAAAAAGGTTAAAGAAAATACCAAATGAGCAGGAAAACCTTTCTTAAATCCACTCATTAGACTTAGAGGATTCAACCTTATACTTCCCATCTCTCAGCAAAGTGTCATTGAGGTCTAAGCTGAGACCCAATAGGAGAAAAATGCCAACTAGTCACCTTTTTCACTTGGACCTCTGTCTAGTAAAGAACACACCCAGAATGTTGGCATACAAAACCAAACCATAACAACAACAACACCAAAACCAAACTAAACTACCTCAATAAACACAATAGCTGGGTATACAGATAGCAGTGCTATTTCCCAGTCCAGGTTCATGCTTCCAGGATTTTTTTGTCTGTTTACTCCTTCATACAAGATTACAGGTAATCTCTTCAACAGGGAACAGAACTTTTAAAGTTACTAAAACCAGTTCAGAAAATTCATTTTTCATCTATATGAAACATTCCATTCCTTTTTTGACTCACTCAATTCCCCCTTTCCTTGACTTATTGTGGTGGAGTTCCCAGTCTAACCACACATTCTGTTACTATTTCTTTTCATCAGTTTTGAATTTGCTTCCTTGAATTTTCATGAATGTGCCCTTGTTGCACTACTCTCTTTGAAACCTTTTTTACTGTTTTATGGCAACGTTTCCCCTCTTGTCTAAGGAAACAATTGTAGCCTTTCCATTTTAATTTCTTTTACTTGAATGAGTAACTTTTTCCACAAGATAACTAACACAAAGAATTATTCTAAATGATAGAGCATAGTAAGTTTCCATAAAGGCCTTTAATATTTTCCACATGATGCTTCACCCTTATACATTCCAGCATATAGCTTACATTTTAAAACAAAGTTGCAAGCTAAACTGCCTATAGTAACATCTTGATGTCCCTAGACCAACCAGCACAAGCTATCAATACATATTTCGAATGCAGCTACACCATGTTATAATTCTCTGGAGAATAGGAAATAGTATTTGATCAGATTCATTAAATAATCCATTCATGCCGAAATTTCTTGCTTTATTTTTCTTCATCTCTACAGAAATTAATTTTTACCTCTCTATATGGTACCACTACACTCTGCCTGTTGGTGTCTGTCATCAAATTCAATTGGAAAAGCATACTATCAGCTTATTATACTGAATATAAATCCATTAGGAAGTGTAAATGGAAAGGGAAGGGCAGTCAATTAATCCTCTTCTACGTGTAGGCTACAAATGTCTAATTAAAAGCAGAAATCTGCTATGGAATAAAGTTGTTCCAGAAAACAGAATAGTTGAGTCACAGAAGTAATAAAACTGTGTTCCTTGTGCACTGGAAACACACAAACTAGGAGCACTCAAGGGATGAAAGAATGGTTTGTGTCACTAGGGAGCTATTCAGTTGTCAAAGAAATTCCTCAGGAACCATTACCATTGTGTTTGTTGACCCTCTTCCACAGGGCAACTAAACAAAGAATCAGGCTAATAAATTATGTAAAACACATTCAGCTGAATTTGCTTGTTCAAAGATACAGGAAAAACACACACATGCAATGGAAAATGGTGAATGATGTGAAATCCAGTACAAACAGGGAAAACCACTTGTTCTTCAGCTGCTATTACCTGGCAAAACTCGTTGGAAAGAAGGTTCAGATCTATTATCTATGAAGTGTAAAATATTGCTAGAGTTCACAAAAAACGAAACAGAAGTGACTTGTGCCAAATGTACCATTCAGAGCCATGGAGCACTGTGCAATAAATGCCTTTTACAAATACCAAAATGAGGCCTGCATTGCATTCCCTGTTATGTCCATAGGTGGTGAACAAGGAGAGTTCTGGGCCAAATTTGATAACTGTGAAATAACTGTGTGTGCATTATTGCAACAGCTAGTTTGAGGAAAAGCTCAGAAGAAAGTGAGGCATCCTTATGTCTCACTTTGGCTGCTAACACCAGCTCTCACAAAATCCCCACTGGCAGGAGGCAGAACTTTATCACAGGATGTACCAGTTCTGGCTGGAACAAAAACTTTATGAAGCAATCTTTAGGGATTAATCCTATAACCATGAACACTAATTTTACGTGATCTCAAAACCAGAAATAAACTTTTTGTTTGCTACTCTACCACAATCAAGTCAGTGCCCCCTAATTCTGTATATTTATGACAGCTCTCCTACATGAGAATTTTCTAAACTCTTTGTGAAGGATGAAGTGCCTTATACATTCCTGACTTAACAGAAGAATTGTGAGCTCTCTGAAAATTTGTGGGAATGATGTGTAAAAAAAGTATGTAGTCAACTGGTGGAATTTACAGATACATAAATGCCACTGAGCTTAGTAAAATGAAATCCTCATGCAGCTACCCTTCAGAACATTACATGTGCTGGTTTGGTTTCTAAAGAATTCAATGATACAGAATGAGACTAACAGTGAAAACTTTTAGAAACAGATTACTTGGGTGGATTGTTAAAACGATATTCTACTTGGGTTATTTTCCATGTGAAATAGTCAGTCATCTGACATATGGATACGTAGAACACAAATTAAGAAATGAAACTACTGAAAAACATAAATGTAAAACAAACAAGTGTGAAGTGCCCAAGAAGATAAGTTGAAGAGAATGCACTCAGCTAGATTAATGCCTAAATAGGGTGCCAGACCATGTTCTATTTTACCTGAGCTACTCGATTACAATTTAAACTAGTCTAAAACCGTAATTAGGCAAGACAACTCGTTTAGGTTTATTAGCTAGAAAGCTGATACTTTGGTCCTATGTTCCATTTTATTAATCTACCATAAATATTGAAATATCAGTAAAGTCTCAATTTTCTACTCTTTCCTAGAGCTCACCCACCATGCTTGCAATGTTCTGTGATTCCTACTGCTTGTGCCATGTCTTGTTTCTACTCCCCCACCCCAACTGGTTGCTTCCTTATTTCTCCCCATATTGTTCTTCATGAATGGAGACAAAATAGCTCTATTTTCAAGGAAATGTTACTGGTGCAGGACTGGAACTTTCTAAAATAAGGCTGTTTACTTCAAAACATAAATCTGAATAAATCATAAAGTTTAGTTTTACAAGATTTTTTTTCCAATACATTTGACCAGATGTGGGCCTAAGCAGCAAAAGTCAAATATCAGTTTATAGTTTCCCTAACACTTATCATCAGAAACAAGATTTTGATTTTCAGATCCATCTCAAATAAATTATTTGTTGCAAAATGTTCAGACATCTGGAAATAAAATGACTGTCAAGACTTCTCTTGTAAAGAAGCTCAGGGATTTTACCCTTAGAAAACTTATCTAAAATATGGAGGTTTCAACAGAAATTAGCAAACCATAAAGCGCATCATACTGTCACTCTTTTTCATATTATAAAACATAGTAATTTCACACACTAAAAATAACAAAGAAGTCGAGGAGCTTTATTAGACGATTAAAAAATAAATTCCCTAAGAGATGTACTTTTTAATGCAATACAAAGAATGTGACAGCACATTTCTCTCAAGGAGAAACTGAGGCTTGAAAATTTCAAAGTGCCATGCTTATAAGTATGTAACCCTTTATTTTCTCCTTGAGGTAAAATTCTCACTGACTTCAGGGCCAGATTTGCCCTGAATAAGAGGGAGAATCGCCTCTAAGAAAGATGCTGCAATACAGACCTTTGTGAACAAATTCTCCAGGAACCCAGATGCTAGCAAAGAGAACTCGTCCAATTAATTTGTCTCTGACATTTTAGCTCTAAATAGATATCATACTTCTTTTAAGAAATAGCAGCCCTGTGATATTACTGAGCTACCTTTTTTTTAATAAGCATTACTTGGGATTCAAAACTATTCTACTTACATTGCTTGGCTAGTGTAAACATAACCCTATATTTTACTGTAACAATAGAATCAATCCATTAAAAATGCTTTTTTAAGACATGATTTTCAAAGATCACAAATTATTGAAAAGTGTTTACTCTGACACACTTAAAGCATGCATGAAAAATCAAGCAAGAAAAACAAACAACACCAGAACATCCACACATTTCCCCTCAAACTACCATCAAACCAGCAAGGATCTCCAAAACTGAAGTAACCCAAATTATTTCTGAAAGCCTTTAAGTGGTTGTTTTTCATCAGAATAAAAAGAAAAATCTCCAGCACATCAGAATTGGTGTCCAACATCATCACTCAAGCACTTTCAAAAGGAGTGATGACAGCACCTGACACGAGAAACAAAATCCATTGCTGCCTTGGGATATTTAATATTCACTTCACATAGTCAGGAAAGTCGCCCTGAACACTTTGTACACTCTAGACACATTCTTTCTTCTACAATTTTCAACCTGATCAAGTCTTTATGGATTTTTCAACTGGTCACGTATTTCGTACATAACACAACATAGACTGCTCCTTAGCTGTGCAATTTACCAAAACAGTGCGCTACCCACTTGAGGACACCAGAGATCATACAACATATTCACACTTCTTAAACATAATGAATGTCAATCTGGTGGAAGAGGTTCCTAGGATCTTGCCTGAACTTGATAATTCTCTGTCACCACCACATCGTATTTTCCCCAAACACATCATACTTCAATACCTGCAAGACTACTAGAAGGAAATGGTACTACTATCAGCAGTCAAGTCTCCCTACCCAGTAAGGCTCTTCTGTGAAGAGCCTGGCAACCAAGGAGCAATCCTGCTCCACTGAAGAGGTCCAGCTGGAGTCTCTGGGCAT
Organism: Pachyramphus minor; assembly: GCA_013397135.1. Taxonomy (NCBI): domain Eukaryota; kingdom Metazoa; phylum Chordata; class Aves; order Passeriformes; family Tyrannidae; genus Pachyramphus; species Pachyramphus minor. The sequence goes on from VYXB01009668.1 coordinate 992,139, forward strand.
CTTGAGCCCATTCACAGGAATACTCTCAGAGTCATGACAAGAATAGAAAACTCACAACACTTTCATCAAGTCTCCCTGGACTAATTACAAACAACTCAGCCATGCACAAGATAAGCAATCCCCAGTTCGGTTGCTGAACAATTACTGTAGTAATAACCAAAGAGAAGAACATAGACTTGAGAACAGGCCCCAGGAGATAAAGAGAAAGAAAACATTAGATAAGGGTATGAGACTCATTCCCTTTACTCAGGGAAGCATACACATATCTTCTTGGTTTTTCATAACTCATACCCTCTGATGTGGACTCATCCAAGAAGACTTTTTTTCTGAAGATAATATATCACTTATTAATGGAATAGCACAGACATTTTTAGTAAGTGAGGTGTTATTTCTTACTGAATCTTCAAGTGTCATATTTGCAGATACAATATTTTTTGGAAAAAAGGAAATAGAATAAAACCACAGCTGCAAAAACAGTGAATTTTTTTTGAGTTAAGCCATTGCACTGTCTTTATTTTGCTAAAAAAATTTTGAGGAATCATTACTAGTTTAATTTTTATCACTGTCACTGTCAATTGTGTAGTTTGAACAGCAGTGGATCTATAACTGTTCATCAGGAACCAAACATTTTAAGATATACCAGAGGTATATAAACTTGTTTAAGTTGTTTGCCATAAAGTAATTAAAATATTCAAAGAATAAAGGTGACGCTAAGAGATTGTTTCCAAAAAAACTGGAATGTTGCCATTTCCACACATTTGGGGTGTTATTCAATCAAACTGGAACATCAGTTAATCCAACATAACATGAATTAGCCAAAGGAATAAAATAAATAATTAGAAATAGTTGTAGATCTAATTACTTGAGCAATTCAGGTCATTTAATACAGGGAGTCTTAGAACAAGAAAATTATGAACAGATCACTTTTTTCAACTAAAAGGATGTAAACCTAATGATCTGTGCTGCAGATTAAAATGGTTTCTGAAGAATGCAAATTGATTCTTCTTGTTTCATGAAATAATGAAATACTATTTTAGGTTTTTTAAGTGAATGATAAGTGATTTAATCAAAACATAGGAGACAATATTCTGGTAAGATCTTACTATAAAACCTCACCCAGGCACTGTTCTGATTTCATTTTCCATACCATTTTATGTTGCACATGGGTATTTAGATATAAATTTTTATCTACACAAATATTCTCAGTTACCTTTTCTACCCCTAGGATTTGTTTGTAGGCATATAGACCTGCCCCAAGAATCACCTCCCTCGACCTGCTGGCCACGCTTCTTTTGATGCAGCCCAGAATGTGGCTGGCTTTCTGGGCTACAAGTGAACATTTCCCAGGTCCTGTTGAGCTTCTCATCAACCAACACACCAAAGTCCATCTCCTCAGGGCTGCCCTCGATCTATTCTCTGCCCAACACTCCTATGTTTTCACAGGGCTACACCATGTGAGAAGAAATAAGCCCATTATTTCACATGCTGCAGGTTCACTTTTCTAGTTACTATGGATCACACAAATCCATAGTTTTAGCTAAGCATAGGGTACCCAAGTCCCTATGTCACATGTGCCATCACTTTCTTCTACAGGGAGAAAGAGAAGACAGCCAAGGAGTGAAACGCACATGTTTCAAAGCTGCTACCTTTGGAATTGCTTTGGTCCCACTCCCTGATCTCTCTGCACCTCTTCACCATCTTAATCAGGTTAAGTACCAAAAATAACACCTTTTTATCTCTAGACACACTCCGAAAACTAACAGACTAAAGGCAAGACATCCACTAAACAATGTGTGTTAATTATTAAAGCATGGGGAATCCAAGAGTTCCAGGCTGGCTGCTTTGCATTTCATAAGTGGGCTATATTTTTTAGGGATTATTTCTTACCCTAAACAGGTTGTTTCAAGTAACTATGCCCTAAACAGGCAGCAGAACTATGCCCTAAACAGTCTCTGTTTTTGTTCCTAATCACACTTGTGTGTTCTGCAGAAGAATGGTTGGGAAATGTTCTCTTAGTAATATTTTCCATTCAACCTGCCATTGTTAATTGAAGGACACACTATTTCATTATGTCTCTCTTCCTGGCAGCCTGCAGAGTAATTGCACACAGTAGCAAGAGACAAGTGGACAAAAAGTTCTGGAATTGAGAATAGGAAAGATGAACAATTTGTAAATTAATCTCTTCTTCTTGTGGTAACAAACAACTGAAGTGTTTATAAAAAACAAAACAAAAGTAGTTTTACACCAAATCTGTTTCTCTGCACACTGAATAATGTCAACCTATTATACAAGGTTTTCTACTATTCAAACACTAAATGAGCTCCAGCTCCTTTCTGGAGTTCATTATTATATAAACTTGACTTTCATGGGGGTCCAAAGGAAAATAAAAGGATTTTTGAGGAAGAGATGCCAAATTCAGCTGGAGATTGGTGTGCTTTATTCCTCTGCTCCTATCGTACATAACATTGAAGCAGAAACTCCTAGATCAATCCCAAAATGCGGTTTATTGGTGAGGTTGGACTGCTTACAGTATGTAGCATGCGAGTCATGACTGTGAGTGGAAAAAGAAAAATATAACCCACAGAATGTGGACACAGAAACTGTTTTTTCCTTACTATAAAAGTCAATCATATTATTTCCATGACAGCTACTATTTTTTCTTTTGTTTTCCTGAAGCAAGTCTTCAGAAAGATTATATGACTGCTGTTTACCTGCAGGCAGCTTCTATTTTTTTATGAAAATAAAGTTTTCTTGCTAAAATGCAGAAACTACTACTCACTTCTGCATCTAGATAATACATTTGAGGTGCAGAGCTCCTCAGAAAAGACAAGTCGGATAGTAAGAACAGAGGTCCTTTGTAGAGACTACCTTAGAGTACTACTGTATACCACGGGTTAGGCTCACCTTTCCCAATAACATTAAAGCAGGTATTAAAAAACCATTCCTAGCACTGGTGCTAATGTTGAGAAAATTAACATAGTCTGTTTTAATCATTGAACACATATGATTAGTGAACACTCATGAATTAGATTTACAAAGGTCTTACATGTATAAATAACTGCATACTCATTGTGAGAATGATGGCAAGCAAATTGGACCAAGCTTCTTTCCATGTACAAATAACATTTATACATCTAATAGCATGACAAAAAAGAGAAGACTCATAGTATCCAACAAATGTCAGGAAAACAAAACTGCTTCTTATTATTTTAAGTGTTATATTTGAGACTCAAAATAATATATGTGGATTTTTTCAGTTTTAAACCTTGACAGACTAAAATAAAGAACAAAAATTCTTATACTAAAGTGAAACTACACCTTCAGGTGCTTGAAAGAAAACAACTGTGTGGGCTAAGGAAAAGGATGTTAAAGTGTTTCAGGTGATCACTTTTGGGGAACAAATATCTTTTTATAGTTGGGGGAGTGGGGTAGAAGTAGGGGGGCTGAACAGGACTCTTTTGTATCAGACCCGAGACATTTTCTTTCAACTTTAATTATTTGATCAATTAATCGAACCAGATCATGTTACCATGCACTCATGGCCATTGGGCAAAACTCAGAGCATCATCTTAGGCCACCAGGTCACTCAAATGAATCCTCTTCAGTATACCTGCAGAAGCCCAGGTCTGATAAAGTTAATTGGGACACCCTGGGAGGCAGGCTGTGGGAGCCTGCACAGCAGTGTGCATGCAGATACAGCATTTCAGGTATAAAGCACTTTTTTCCAGACACAATTCAGGGCTTGATGAAATCTTGAACCCAAAAAAATCTACAAAATAACAGTTGAATTAATTGATGATTTTTGAAACAAAAAATTTCAGAGCAAGGTTGGAACTCAGGTTGGCATATCCCCAATCATACAAGATCTCTTCTATACATATTATGATTTTTAAAACTATTATTTAAAAAAGCAAAACCTCAAATGATAGGATTTTATCAGGAGAAACTATTCCACAGTATAATATATCTCACCACTAGGCCTCTTTTTTTCCGCATCACTAGGACTATTTTTTTTCCCAAAAAAAGGTTTTGGTTACAATATTTCAGTTCCACTTTTTCCAACTATAGTTCCCTTTTATGGTCTGACTTCTTCACCTTCCCTAGATTTTCCATGTAACAAATACAAAGCCATAATCACTTGCCTTGGATATTGTTTGGCCAATGTTCCCATGTTTAGTTGCTTTTGTCTTATCTCATTAATGCTCTTCTACCCCTTTGAGCATGTTTAAATCTTGATGGGCTATGTTTGAGAGTAGAGATAAAAAAACACAAGGAAGGATGCTCTAATAGAACATCAGCTTTTTTTTCCAGCTAACTCCATAATTAGAACACATTCAAAACTATCTCAGAAGAACATTTTCATAGATAAGAGATCATTGGTTATGAGGATCAACAACAAAATCAAACAAAGAAATTTATCTTTTTGTTTGAAGCACTCAATTCTAACTACTTCAGGTGATTTCCATTTGGTGGATGCATAGGCAACTGATGACATATGTGCTGTTCTACAAGGTGATGGAGAGAGCTGAAGGAGAGGGTCAGTACCACAGAGGTGAGAGCTTGTGTCTCAAAGGTGGATCACATAGTAACAGATACCCATGAGACAGAGAAAGAACAAACATCTGGAAGGCAGATGAAATAATTTGGGGACACACACAGAAAATGGGCTGACACATTTAAAACACTCAATCTCAAGGCTGAGTCCAGTCTTCAGTGTTGTACAGATTAATACAGTATTAAGGGATTATAACACTTTAAAACTTCGAAACAACGTGTCAATACTGTGCTGACAGATGTGTTTGAGGTGTACCTGAAGCAGCCAGCTCTATCCTAGCCAGAGTGGCAAAGCTCAGTAGTACAGCAGACTGACAAAGCTGCAGCATATATGCTCAGTAGCTGAAGTCTGCTCTGCTGCAGACCCACTGCTCTGCGTGTAATGAGCTGTAGTCATTTCTCTGCTGACAGCAGGACATACTCAGCTCTAGCTGAAGATGTAGTTTGAGGTTTTTCCTCTAAGAGTTCCAAGTACTGCATGCACCTGTATGGAATTCCACACACTCATATGAACTCAAACACAAATGTGTTTATATAGAGAGATATATTTATAAATACGCATACATATGGATTTAGGATTTGAATTCATGGCTCTGATATATGGAGTTTCAGATACAAATCTGGATATGGGGAAGTGGGTGCAGGAAATAGGTGAATTCAGAGTCCTGGTGTGCAGCAACAGGGATAGAGTTTCTGAAATTAACATGAACTTGTGCGAACAAGCAAAGAAAATAGAGGTATATTTACATTAAAACTAAGGAATGGTATTTTGATTGCTTTTAAAAAAAATCAAGAAAACTCAAGAGCAACTCTCTACAGGTACCGTGTGTGATCTCATAATGACCCAGACCCAGCCCACCTGTGAAAAGCTGCTGTTTTAATCAATTCCCAGTAAAACCACAACACATGGTTTATGGGATGGGGACACAAGAAAAATTCCCATTTCCCAGTCAATTTCCTTGAACTCAGTGATTTCTGCTTCCTGCATCCAAAACAATCATCTCTTAGAAATGCTAAGACTATCACAGAGAAAACTGCACTTCAAGTATTTCTTAAACAGTAATACATTTTCCAACGTGATATAGGACTGTTTCGCAAGAGGACAGAATTAATCTCCAGAGTAATGGGCCACATTACACTCCTAACCTAAGACAGAGCCAATGCCTGCAGAACAGGACATGTGAGCATGAAGTATAGAGCATCATAATTCCTATTCCTTTTCCCAACCTGAAACCTACATTAAAAGGCATAACGAGAAACAAGAGGACTGTACTTAGCAATATACCATATAATACATATTTTAAAAGCAAGTGATTCTAGTATGTCTCTCTCTCTGAGCATCAACCTCAGACATTTAGCACGATGTCAAGGATTATTTATGCTGAAGCAGAAGTTTATGAAGATAAGCCAACTTCAAATACTTTATAAATAGTTTTTAAATTACAAGATCCCGAATTCAATCTACTGATACAATACAGATATGGTCTCAAAGAGATTAAATGTAATTAATTTTTCACCTGGAATAAATTCTTAAAATTGGTGCAGTATATTAATTGATTATTTCAGTCAACTAAGGCAGGAACCAGTGTCACAAAATAAGGGGGAGGAATCATTTCAATAGATATGGTATAGGATCAGTAGTACCACAAAACAGTAAAAAAACTGCATTTCCAAAATTTGGGCCTCCAGTAGGAGAAACACATGAAATACAAGTTAATGCATTCTTACACAGGAACTAATCAGATACAGAAATAAAAGAGGTGAGCTTTGTAAAGCTCAGAACATAGACAATGTGCTTATTTACCAAGAACCACAAAAACACTTTAGAAGAAAATAAACTAATAAATACACGATTGTGGGGATGCTCTGACTTATGACATCAGGCTGTTGTTCTCAAAAAAAGAGATGCTGTAAATCCATCACAATACTTGAATGTAACTACTGGCAGGAACAAAGGGATTCAGAACATGACCTAGCATTAAAAAATAGCCTTGTAAATCTACAGAATGCTTTTATCACCTTTTTGCATAACGGAATGATATACTGGACTGCAGTGTTATGGATACGTTTAAAACCCTTTTTAGCGTCTCTCAGAGATCCTTCCCACCGGCCCTGAGATCTTTTACTGCTTCTGTCTTGAAGAGCTGCATAGAAAATGACCTTGAAATCAACTTGCACCTTCTTTTCTATTGTTGAAGTAATTTGCAAAATATCGCAGCATCAAAAATCCCAAAGGCCACCCCAGTTTTACAACTCTGCAACATCCCCCTTTTCCTCAAGTCCCCCTCAATGTTTGATGGCATATACAATTACAAGATCAGACAAGTCTCATGAAAGAGTCATAAAATGAATGTAATGTGTCTTGTGTAGCAGTATGAAGCTATTCAGTAAAAGCAGATGTATCAACAACATAAATGCAGCTGTTTGAAAAAATAAGACAGATTTTTCTAATTTCTGACCTGTTAGCTTTACCTGCCAAAAGATTTGGCTTTGTAAAGCACCAAAAGAACAGTCACGGCTGATCAAGAGAGTAACAAAAGGAAAGGACACATAGAAGCTTCGAGGTCATGAGCATAAACAAGACTGTAAGTGGGAAAACTAGAGAATCAGAAGTCTTTTCTCAAAACTAAAATGAAGCTGTGGCTAGCACATCACAGCTACCTATTAAAGACTCCTTAATACAGTTTTTCTTCATTAATAGGATCCAGCCCAAGCCCAGTAGAAGTTTTTTTGTTAATACAACTTTGATTCAAAGCAATTGGAAAAAACACTGTGGTTTCTAGAGCTATTTAGTCTAACCAAATGTGGGCAGATCCTGCTGATAAAAGAATGATTTAACTGAAATGAATTTCTATAATCAAAAATAAACTAGGCTAGAGAGCTCCAGACCAGTCTGAATGAAAGAAACCTTTAAAAATAGCAATTATTTGTTGCAGCACAGTTAAATATGAATGCATCCTCTTTAAACTCCTTCCAGTCAATCACTTTAAAAATGTCAAAAGATGGGGTGAAAAAGGAAACAAAGTGTAATGTCTGGCTAACTTCCCCTCTATTATATCCAAACACTGAAAAGGCCCAAATAATTTACACTGATGTAAGAGGACAAAACCTGAACTTCACAAAATCCAGGTTTAGGCCAAATTTGAGCTCCTTTTTGTGTTGTCCTGCTGCAAGCAAGACTTAAGGACAGCTTATTAATTCAGTTCCATGGTAAAAAAAGAAACAGCCACCTTTCAACCGCCCCACAAATCACAGTAAACAAAAGCAAAAATAAAAACCAACAGACCTTTCCTGACGTACATGTGAAGCCTCTCCTCACAAGTCAGCCTCCCACACTGTACTGCTACACTGGCTGCAGTGGTTTGCAGCTGAAAGTCCTGAAAGAAGATGGGAAATACCCATGCCCAGCTGAAACCTATTCAGCCTGACCCAAAAGGTGCCTCTCAGGGCATTGGTTGCTGTCCTGTAAATATTTTAGTCATTCTTTGTATGTTCAGACTAGAGCATTTCCCCCTTTTCCCCATTTCCCTAACCCAAACCTACAAGCTCTGGGAGTTATTTGTTACCAACAGAGGCAGAAGATTGTACAGAAAGGATAAATAGGGTGGTACAAGAGGGTAATCTCTCCAGTATTACCTTCTAGGAGATATCACACCACTCTAGAAACCTTGACAGTTTCTCCTGGTCAGCCTCCTTCAGCTTGCTGATTGCATCACATTTTCAGGAGACAGTATCTTCAAAGCATTCCTTACCATGTGAGCTATTTGGCAAAAGGAGAATGATGGCAACTCTTCTTCCTCCAGCTAGTCCGAGAAAGCTTCTATTTCCTTTGTTTTTAAGATGTTCTGACCAAAATAATAATGAAAAAAAAAAGTATCTCTGAGTTGCTCCAAAGCTCTTTTCTTTCACCTGCTATATCTGGGTAAAATCTAAAGTCTATGAAGACATTTACAAGGCATTTTCAGATACATGTTTTGACATATGTAAGATAATATCTTCTAAATGCAAGTATTGCACAGATTAGCCTGCACTTTCCTAGTTTTCATGTTCAGGATTGTGTGTTCTAGCAATGTTCCCGGTAAATGCCAATGCCCCTGAATGCTGAACATGTCCAGCAGCCAGCTTGTCCTTCCACAGTCAAGTCACAGGAAGGAAGGCAGCTGTGACATGAACTTTCTGCTACCCCAGCCATCTCTTGCTGTCAGCATATTCACTGTATGTACTTCTGACAGGCATGTGTAGACAGCAGTTACCTCATGCCAATCCAGAGGCCATCCTTTTTCTTTAGCCAAGAAAAAAGCTTCAATTCTAGTCTTCTGCTTTGCCTTGGCCACTGGGACAAGCTGCAATTTTCTTCTACAAAACATTCAGAAATACGCCTGCAGCAAATAGAGATGCCTCTGGGCTGGAGACTAAAGTACAACATAACAGGATTTTTATTGCATTTTGCCTTCATCTGCTGTCTTCAGCAGTATTGTCCTCACGTAAACCACTGCCTACTTCATTATTTGCTGCCTCACAAAATCAAAGGGGAAAACCTCTCCCTGATATATGTCTCTGATTATCTGTCACTGTAGAAGCATCTTCAAACTCAACCAGATGTTCTAGAATAAAGGAAAATATTATTAACAAGTTTGCATAAATACAAAGGGAGGCAAAAAGAAAAGAAGAAATTGAAACTAAAAATGCTTGAAATAGGTCAAGTTTTTCTCCTTGTGCAGTAATGATGCTTAGATTAGACCATTGAAACATCACCTGCAGTGCAGTAGAAAAATTATTGTCTCTTGTCACAGACTAAAGTTTCTTGTGTCAGCCTATATATTCAGTTTGCTATGGCTATTTGCAAGCAATAAACATCTCATTACCCTGAAGGGCCTTCTAACATAAAAATTCCATTTGTTGAATCTCAGTTCACAGTGAGGGTGACTTTGCTTCCAGATCACACTGAAATTGTAAATTCATTCACACTGTAGAAGTAAAACAGGGCACATTCTTCCATAAGTGTTGTTTCTGGAAAACAATTTTTTTTTTTTCCCAAATACACAAACACTTGAGCAATACTCTCATATTAAGCAGTGAGGACAAGTTAGGTTCTCATAGATATGCAACTGCTCTCTAAGAAAGGAGTAATTATCTTCTTTCTGTATTTCCAATGTCATCTGTCATCCTTAATGATTTCCCCAAAACCATTTTTGTGCAGACAGTACCATTAATAATAAGTGTCCTTCTAGCCCAGTTTACCAGGATGCAAACTCATTTAACTACAGATCATTAATATTAATATATGACACCACATGGGTGCATAAAATTTGAGCTGAGCTGAGCTGACTTTGGGCTTTCTGTCTTTTCAGTGAGATTTTGCCTGAACCAGACAAAGGGGTATTTTATGTTATCTCTGCCCTATCTTGAGGAGGACAAATAAGTAGCATTCACATATTGTTATATCATCTCATAACAGACTTTTGTCAGTGTATTGCAGGACATTTTATTCTTTTATAATTTGATGTTGTAGCCAGTTGTACATTTTTTTGTCTGAAATCTTTACCGTGTTGATTATAATGAAAAAGCTTCTTTTGGGTTTTTTTTTTTTCACTTTTTTGATTAATTTAATCTAAATTTTTAAGACATTTATTTTACACTCTTTGCAAATAACATAGCAAACGTAAAACCTTCTCAACTATAAATGCCTATGCTCTGTCCTACAGTACAGTCCACGTAGTGTATAGACAACAATTTTTGCCTCAATCTTCAATGTTCAAGTTTTACATCTTGTACAGGACAGCAGCTGTATTATTCTGTCTTTCCATAATCTGTACACATCTCTGTAAGCAAAACCATCCATTCATATCAGATACAACAACCCAAATATACGCAACCTCAATTTACTTTCTGTTTACTATATTTATTAGTTACAATTGACACATAGTCACCACAATCCTAAAATCTAGTAAATGCTTTGAACAAGATAAACTTAGTTCCCAGTTTACCTGCTACAACTCTTCAGATCAGTTTTTCTTTCTTGTAATTATACTGTCATTTTCATCAGGGTTTTTTCTCTTCTAGTCTACAGAAGACCCTAACAAACAATAGTGAAAAGTGAGTATGGATTAAATCTTTCCCTTTTATGATACCACTATCCTTAAAACTATTCCATAATTTGTGAACCATTCCATCATACCTATTTTTAGTAGTATCTAGCCCTGAACTATGTTGAAATAGAAACAAGCAGAAATTTACTAGTTTCTGGAACAGCGGGAAAAGGAAGGTACAGCCTTAAGTCTTTTCCCTGGAAAGCACAGGTATGAATCACTCCTCGACATAGAAAAAGGATGAAACTTCTTGACATTCTAGACATAAGACTCAATATGAAATAGATGTAATCACTAGAGGTCAACTGTAAAACCACAGGGGTGAAAAACCAAACAGGTGATTTTCAGATAGATAGTATGAAATAGATGAGATATTAAAACAAAATCCATAGCTAAACAATTCTTAAGAGGTTTTGTTGCTTGGGAGGCCTGATGGGTTGTAATAGAATACAAGACAACAATTATGAAATATGGCTATTTTTTGACATCTGGAACAGACCCAATCAGAAATAGTTAGCTGGGGGCTTTGTATACAAAAATATGAAAGTATTGACATGCACTTCAAACATCATCAATGTTTTTCAAAAAAGAAGATAAGGTTGTTGATGGTTACAGTAGGAAACGCACATAATTTTGCATTAAAGCTATTGCTTCAACGAGCTAGACACATGTAAGATGCAACTTTGCAGCGATGTGACAAAAATTGTAAACATTATATTATTATTTGTTGTGCTTTCTTGCAAACAAGTTCATTTTCAAGGCCAGGAAGAAAAGATATTAAAACAAATTGACTGTCATATTTAATTGACCCAAATACTGTTACAGTATGAATGTCGGGGTGTCCAACAGGAACAACAACAAGTGGTGTCATGAGAGAATAAGAAGCTTTATTTTCAAGCAGGCATCAACATTGATACAAAATGTCCAGTAACTGTGTCATTTGCTGATTGGATATTTATTACGTAAAGCACACTAACACCTTTTTCATTGGTGAGTTCTAGTCCAAGAAAGTTTTGCTTTTTAATGAGGGTCCAACAGATAGTAACATGGTAACGAATATAATCTACATCTTAACCTTAACATAAACACAATTCACGCATACCTAAATATCTATGTGTCTCTTTGCTCTCTTGAGCATGGTCTCACTCCTCTGCTAATACAATCTCTGTTGTCATGGAAATTATCTCAGTGCTCTCTACATGCCCCTGTATTCTATGGACATGTCTCAGGCCTTCAAACTCAATGTCCTCTGCTAAAGCCTTCCCAGGCTGGCTGCTTAAGCCCATAGAAAACCCTAAAAATTATTGTCAGTTATGATTTGAGGTCAGTTTTCCTGATTTTATATGCACAAAACTATGTCTTTTAGCTGGCTTTGCCGCCAAACTTATTGTTTCTATAGGAAATACTGGAGTATTCACAGGATCAAAGCTAGTCATAAAGTCCTGTGTTCCTGCAAAGCTGATATGCATACATTTTACTTTAGGCACATGAGTTGTGACATAAAACTCATAAAAGGGATTATATACTCCATATTAAATATATTGTTAGCAATGTATATCCTCAAAGATTTCTACATAATAGCTTTTCATGGACATAGACTGAGAGAAAGGGATGAAAAAAATAGAAAAGTGTCATAAGTGACTTAAATACATTATGTACTATTTCTAATCTAGCCTCTTCTTGTACAGCCTTTCCTTACATTTAAGTATGTTTGTGATACTGAACACAAGAAAGAATTTATGTGTATATATTTAAGTGCATTTGTTACTAACCGTGCCTTTACTTAGACTTTATCTTTTTGATAAATAAAATAATCATGTTATTTCATTATCCTGAGCTAAAATGTTTTACAGCAAGTTAGATAAAGTAGAACTTGATCAAAAAGATAGCTTTCATATGAAATTTGCTGTTTTACTCCTCTTGTAATAGTATCTCTTAGTGTAAAAGCATCCAGAGCCACAAGACAACAAGAAATCAGGCAGAATTTTAAAAAGGAGTAAAATCTGGAATGAAATTGTCTTTTTTGTAGTTGTTTGAATCTCAAGCCTGAAACCTCTAACTCTGAAAGCCATAAGGGAATTGGCTGGTATTTTTGACCTTAGAATTAGAAAGCCTGTCCCCACCTGAAACACACATGTTTGAGGTCTTGAAGTTGCACAGAAAACAATTGAGAAGATAACACTTGAAAGGCTCCTATTAATGAGACTACCTATTATTTTACTTAACTTCCTTAAAAGTTCTATTAAAAGATGAAAAGCACTGTCTCCCAAAGATGACAAAGATTGCAGTAGGCCAAACAGAACATTCCACTGAGAAGCATTAGGCAAAGTCCTGTGTCTTACTTTTAAGTTTGAGGCTTCTCAAAATCCTTATTTCTCCAGAAACCTCTGACTCTATCTTTGGGGAGCACTGCACAGCCTTCTCTTCTTACGAGCTTCAGTGAGCTTGTAACTTCCTATCCCAAGCTACACAGTGAGATAAACATACATATATTTGGGCAGATATTGATAGCATAGGTGTTTTTTTTTATCTTCTTCAAAAGCAGCAGATGTAGAATACCGCCAGAGACAAGACACTGGATCAAGCAAACCTGGTTCCCTGAGGTGAACAGGGAATTCTCTTAGGTACATCTCTAGTCTCATTTTTGGTTTCAGAAAAAATACTGGCTGCTGGTCTTTCCAAAGCCTTCAATATCAAAGTGTCTGATTGTAATATTGCATCTAGATGTAACCACTTCAAAGAAGCAAAAGAAAAATCATAGTAAGAGAATGTTACGCAGGCCAGTCATGCACAGAAAGAGATGTAGAGCCTGTTAAAATGGCACTCACACCTCCAAAGACTGGGGCTCTGTTTAACAGGAGGAATTTCAAAACTGCCTCCTGAATAAGTTAGAGATGATTTCCTTGCTGAGAGAAAGAGAGGAGACTGAATGTATGTGATGTGTCCAATTACTTCGAGAAAAAACATTAGCTGTGAAAACTCAAATATTCCACCAAAAGGGCTGCTTTCTGAGAAGCTCAGTCTGAAATGTACAGAATCAAGGGATATTTGGGTGAAGTGTATCTCCTGTAGTAAACCAGAGATATGGCAAAAATATTTAAAATTTCCTTCTAAGCTGGGACTTCATGAAATCCAAGGTACTCACTATGAATCTATGAGGCTATATTGAGCAGTAAGTCTCCTTATTTTCATCTCGCCAGGTTCTGCCAAATTGTGATCCTACTTCCATTCCAGACATCACATGTTCCCAGCATCCTTTTTGGATACTCTGAGGTGGCAGAGAGCCAGATAAATAGCTTGAGGTGTTACTGCAGCAGGTAATAAGAAGAAAGAGTCATGGCCACAAATGGTTTAGAAATAAAAATGGACTAATTTGGGAATGCAGCCTGTGTGCCAGCACTTGCCATCCATACACCCTCTCTGAATGTTTTAGGTCAACTTATGTTGAAATAATGTGCATAATACTGCACAGTTAAAAAAAGAAGCTGTCTTGATGAAGTCCTGCTAACTTAAAAAACCATGACAAACTAATGGACTTGTTTCCCAGAGTGTTTGACAATGGAACATTTTCTGTGGAATTGATTTCTTAGATAGGATGGATGTTTTCCATTTCCTCAAAAACCCTAATGGCTTAATGGTTTAAACATTATTCATTCCTTTCTGAATTGGGCTGGTAGCAGCTTAGTAATGTGAGATCTATTTAGATCGTCCAAAAAAATCCTGGAGTTTGCATTGCTTCAACTCTTAATTATGAATTCATTTGGGCTGAATAATATCCATTATACACTTGGAGATTTTGATGTGGAAAACCCCATTAATAAAGAACAACATCTGAGACCTAGAAATATGAACAGGGCTTTTTTTGCAATCCCCAGAGTACAGAAAGCTTTGAATGCTTACCAAAGAGAGGGGTGCACATCTATTCCATCTCCTAAAATCACTTCCTCCTTCAAATTTACAGTCACTAAAAACACAGAGCAATTTTGATCAAAAGAAGCAGCAGCAGCTGTAAGGGAAAAGTGTTCATTTCTTATTGCCTCATCTGGACTAGAAGGGGGTAATAGAATAATTTTATGACACCAGATGCAGTGAAGGGCTTTATTTCATTTAATCTGGAGAACAGAGGAATTTGTCACATAGAGAAAATGAAAATTGTTGTTCTCGCCACCACCCAGGCATGATGGTTATTGGCTGAATCCACAGAAGTTTATGATGACTACTTACTAACTTTCTCCTGCATGACTGTCCTAAGAGAGATGGTATTTTTCTACACTCCAGAGGCATCTTCCATTGAAAAGTTATTTTTGTTTGGTATCTGTTGGAAAGCATTTGTTTTGGGAATGTGAGCTTCTGGGATTTGTGGTAAGCTCAAAGTTTCAAATGTGCACCATAGCGTACTATTTTTTCCTTGGTACAGACTTGATGTTTAAGTTGGAATTTATTAACACTTATTCTTAGAACCTTCTGTATACTGAAGCCATTCTTGACTGGCAATGTCCAGTGGTAACAAACAACAGGCATTGATTTTTGGGTTTGGAACTTTTTTTTTACTCTGTATCTTTTAATTAAATAGAACATGTACAATGTCATTGTACTGTTTTGAGGGTTGTATATTTTGTAATTATATTTATATTTATGCCATTTGGGGGGGGTGTTTGTTTGTTGGGTTTTTTGCATGATTTATTAAATGGACTCACCAAAACTTTGGGGGATTCCTCTTAAGACTTTATTTTTGCAGGAGCATTAATTAATTAATTAATTAATACATTAATTATATTTATACCATTAATTCAATATTATGGCTCTGGGCAAAGTCATTTTTGAGCACAAGCTTTGAGGAAAGTTAATAGATAAGGAATCATCCTCCTCCCCCCCCTTTTTTTTTTTGACAAATAGATTTTAAATACCACTGTTTCTGGCATGGTAATATAATACAGCTTCTCAGGACAATGGGTAAGATCTACAGAGAATGTGAAGCAGGGGAGAATCAAGCATGGTATTTTCTAGAATATAGAAAAGGAAAAGTAGAAGTTACTCATTCCTTTTCCTCTAAAAGGAGAATGATAAGCAGCATTTTGTTTTCAATGGACTGGCAAGTTCATCAACATGTATTTGGCCAACATTGCAGCCAGAAAATTGGGATCCACGGAGATCATGTTCCTTCAAGTAGAGTGTCCTGTATCACAGTACCAGGCTGCCTCCATTCCAAGTCCTGAGAGCATACACAGGGGGGCAAGTACTGCCAACTTAGATAGAAAAATGTAGCTGTGTGTCTCCAGTGTAGAAGACACAGACCAGAAGTATCAGACAAATCAAATCTTGTAAACGCATTTGGCTCTCCTGTTTTGTGGGCTATCACTCCGCTTTTAAACCACTTGTATTAGAAGACACTGATGTTAGCAGGGAACCTTCCCTCTCCTGGGCAGAGCCTGCGGAGTAAAACCGCGTAAGCGCTGGGAAAAGAGCGAATTCCAGGGACTCGGGCTCCACCTGCTGCGGCAGCGGGGCAAGGCGCGCCCTGGATCCAGTGAGGGACACTGGTCAGAAGTGAAACTTCGCTCTCTGCATGTAGGAATGTCCATATGGGCATGGAGTTGAAAAAGATAACCTTCAGCGGGCCTGTCCAACTTAAATTATTTTTTCATTCCAGGACCAGAGTGTCAAAGCAAGGGTATTCAAAGAATGACCACCTGTTTAATGAATGAACAGAGCACCTTCAAGAAAAATAAATGACCCATCTTTTCAGCTGAGACAATTGGAATTATTCCATGCTGCAGATGCATTTGGGTTCCACTTGCATTTGAGCTGCAAACCTGAATGAATCCAATGAAGAAGACCCATTACAGAGTCAGAAAAACTGGTGCCAATGTGCCTCAATGAAAAAGAGGGGAGATACATAGAGCTTTGAAACAGAGAAACATCAGGCAGAAGGTAAGTTCAAACTAGTGACAAGAGGAGCAGTCCTTGCCTAGGCAGGACTCTGCTTGGAAGAAGCTGTCCCAGGGTTGTAATGTGCAGATTTCCATTTCTCTAATTCTATCCTCCAAGAAAAGACAAGAAGTGAAACTGATTGACATCAGGTAGAATAAGAGGTAGATGGGGATGGGATTTCCAGAGGTTCTACAGAAGAAAGCAGTTGATGATAAACTGTTTTAAGCACTGATATAAACCTGGAAGAGGCAACCACAGACTCATTTTGAATTTGTTAACTGATGTTCTCATAATTCTTTAATCTGTGGTTAGCAAGCCTGAGCACGAGCACTGACTCCTAAGTGCTTCCCTATAGGCAAAAGTAATACAGTAAGAGATGACAATTGTAAAAACAATTCCTACTCAGAGAGTCAGCGTTCTGCCCCCTCACTTCATGTTTTCACCGCAGATCCTCTTCTGAGAGTGGAAGAATCCCATGCATCTTGTTTTGGTACTCTGCCCACAGACAAACTTCATACTGCCTAGTAAGTTTGCCTGATATCCTACATACGTAGAGCTGCTTCCACAGTTGCCTAACAAAGAGTTGTTTGTCCTTCCCCTTAGGCACTGAGGAAAATACCTATTTGTCTGACTACCTTTTCTCAAGCCCCAAAAGACACACTAGCAATCCTCAGTGGGTGAGCAGAAGTGGCTCTGGCTAATGATGTCAGAGCCGAGGAATCGGCTGTCCTACCTGCTGGAGAGCTCATCCAGCAAACCGCTCATGGCTACAGCAGATGCTAAATCTTTACAGCCACATTTATTCTGCCCTCCCAGCAGCAAGCTTACACAGCATGGAATTCTAGAGAACAAGGAGGGACTGATACGTTAAGAGTGCAAAGGATACAACAAAGGATGTCCAAATGATTGCTACTGTGCTATTCACCAGCATGCTCAGCCCAGCCTTCTGCACCTTCTGCGGCTTCATGGCTACACAACAAGAAAAGAAACAAACCAAAGAAATGCAGTTGTTGCTCCAGTTGCATGCTTATTTTTGATTCATTAATCGAGGAACTGAATTGCCATCACTGTTTTTCAGCATTGATGGTATTTTATGTTTCTGAAAAAGACTTTTAAACAACTACAAAGTGAGCTTCTGATACTGATGAGAACAGTTTATGCCATCTTACACAACTTATGCAACTTCACATTTTAAAGCTTTACAAGATAGATAGGTGGGAGGAGGTCTAAAAACATAGTCCCTGGTTTGCAGTTGCAGGAAAAGAAAGTTCACAATTTCTAATGATATTTGAGTATCTTGTTTCATGTTTATTTGTATCTTCTTTACAATTTTTATGGATACTTTAGCAAAAACTATAATGACAGGCAAAGCCACCAAAAGATTTCTAATAAAGGAATACAGAAAGTTTGCCTATGTATTTTAAAGTGTCAGTCCCAAATGTCAGTACTGAAAAATTTATTTTAAAGTTTGGTCTGAATACTACTGAATTCTATGGAGATCATTATAAAGGGTCTAAAATCAAGCTAAAGGATTATCATAATACATGCTATTATTAACTTGCATCACAGTAACACTTAGGAGCCTCATTTATGATCTGTGAACATTTTGAGTGAGGGGAGCATATACAAAGAACAAAACCTGACACCCATATTAATGACAAATAATCTTTGTTTGAAGTCTATGTTGAATACTCACTACAAATTGCTTCTGAACAAGCTACAAGACAAACTACTCTACAGACACTGTTCAGTGAATAATGCTGAATAATGAATAAATTCTGGAAAATTGCAAGCAGAAAGGCACAGCATAAACCAGATAATCTTTTCCTCATGCTTTGTTCATCCATCTCTCCTCAGCAGGTACTTCTGGGGCAAGTTGCCATGGGTGGTGTTGATTTATTTGATTAATAAATGTCCATTCACTTACTAAGCAACCACTGAAATAAAGACTCCCCACAATAAAAGTATTTTATATATTATAGTAAATTAAACTGAGTCTTTTAATGCCTCAAGCAGTAATGTATTTTTAGAAATCATGTTCCCATCTCATAATTTTAGTGTAACTAGATCCATCTTCAAATAATTTCCAAAATAAGATGAGATAGAATTATAATGGGCTACAGCTGGTAAGGGAAAAATTCCTCTATTCCTCCCATATTAGGACAGTACTTTCAGGGCTTCAAGCATCATACAGGGCATATTCTATATCAGCTAAGCATGATACAGAAGTCAAACTATAAATCCGGTGCAATAGGATGTTTTAGCATCAAAAGCAGTTCTAAGTTTTTTGTTCACCACACCAAGCTTCAGCAGGCACCCTCAAAATCTTTCTCTTTAAAATGTTCTTTCAATAAAACTATAGTGGGATATCACAGACTAGAATAAAACACACATCAACATTTTAAAACACACATCAACATTTCAAAATCAAAACATTTTAAAGAAAGAAAGTTGTATTGAAACTAATTTACTACACATATTTTATACATACGATACCAAATGAAGTTTGCACAACAACATATGGAAAGTATCTTAATCAGTAAGACAATGACCACCATAAATCATTCCAGGTTCCAAGTTCTTATTATGTCATGTTCCCTCTCTCCTGGGATGTTCACTGCATCTCATACAATCTCATGGTTATGTGTGCACAGTATTTCTAACATTATAAGGAATGATGTCATATCAACACATAGAGTATATGTAAAATGAAGAGTAAACACAGTTTTACATGACTCTGACCATATGAACCCACACAGTCCATTCTATCACTTCCCTTTGGCTTAAGGGATTTTTGAGGGGGGGGTTGGNTAGAAGACAAAATATAATTGCACATGAATATGATTAAGATCTATGGGATTCTGATCAAAAGCCTGTTACAATTGCATTAAGACAACTACTTGTGGCTAGTCTTAGCTCTCCCTTCTGGTCACAGAGACGTTTACTGGACAAACACAATTTTTAGTACCAGCCTTTTGTTTTGTCTTCAAAAGCTACCACTGGGCATATTCCTCCCCTAAATGTAATGTAAAAAGAGAGTATATAACAGTAAAAAATCTCTGTGGTTCAGACCTTCTCTGACTCTAGCGACCCCAGATTGTTTAAAGTGATAACACCAAAGTACAGTAAGCTGCAATTCCCCATTACAGCTGTGCGAAACACTAAACAAAAATTTTCGAACTTTGCTACCAAACAGGAGCAATTCATTTTTTTTTTTTTTTAAAGAAGGTCCTTAGTTGTGGGTGGGTTATGTATACATAAATAGTTAATACACTTTCACTAAAATGTGGCTGTTTATTCCAGTGACCTGTATTTGAATCGCCTTTAATTTGAAATTGTCACATAGTTGCTGGAACTTAGAGAAAAAGAAATGAGCTGTCAGTCTGCAGCCTAGGGAGACCACAGACCAGAGATTCTCATAAACTGGCATTTGTCTTCGCTTTCAAATCCCAGGCAAAGAACATCAAACTTCAGACAAAAAAAAAAGCAAAATATTCATCTTTAAATTAAGATGTACTTTGGATGCACAGTATGTAGGCAAAGCATAGCCACATTGCATTAAAGGCAAATTAACCACAGATATATAGTGCAGGTAGCTGTGAAGAGAAAGAAAAAAAACACCAGTGCTATTTCCTTAGCAAGATATCTTTTACTTTACTTTACTTTACATGCAGGTATATGTGTTCTCAAGGATAACTTTGAAATTCATGTTACAGGTCTTCCTCTCTGGTTTTGAATGTAGAGCCAAATTTCATTCCTTGGATAACTACTTTTGCCCTCATTAAACTGTGCAAGTTTACACCATAAAGAATGAGGTGAGAAAAAATGTTCCCCTTTTTAATGTAACATAGATGATTTTTTTCTATATGTAGTACCACTCCATTAAATCTATAAACTGATTAAGTAGCTAAAATGTAGATATTGACTTTACAGTGCAAAGGGAATATATATAAGAGACATCATAATATTTTTTTAATGTATTTAAATTAATGGAACAAGAAGATTCTTATTCAAGATTCATCATGACTAAACAAAGTTTTTCTGGCTTTCTGATGTCTGTTTCCCTGCATTGAGACCTGGCCACGTAAGTGCTGTCAAGTTTACCACTTCTTCTTGGAATGTCTCATTTACATCCTTTACTACTCACGCATGTGCCAGAACAACTGGATCAGGACTTTCTCCACCAGCTTCTCCACTGCAGTCATCAAGTTTCCTGAGCAACCTCACTTCTTCCCCTAAAATGGAGGGACCAGAAAAATTTCTGAATCTAACAATTGTACAACCCCTTTCTAACACATTGTCATGGGGCCATGCCAACAATTCCATAGTCAAAACATAGGAGTTTCCTTTAAACCATAACAGCAATACTGGATTCCTGTAAGAGAAGGAAGGAAAGGCACCTTTCCAGTTAAAGTATCTCTATCTAGACTGTATCATTTATCATTTATCACAAAACAACCAGACAAACAAATTTTTAATTATGAGAAACTGAAAAATCTGAAAGTTTCAAGTTGGGGGTGCTGTTTTAAAATTATACCCCCTCTCTTTCTTCTTTCCCCTCCCCTCCTCTTTCACAAAGACTAAACAACTTAAGAGATAAAAAACTTCCTATACAAATGAGCCCTCCATGGGCACAATGAGCTATTTCACCAAAAATAACAATTTGGATATATGTGAAATGATTGGCACAAGGTTCAAGAGCTTCCCTGACATAACTGACAAAAATTATAGTCTTTACCCTGCCTTATGTAAATTTTTCATATTTGTGTTTTATCTTCAAGAACAGGTTTGCTTACAAAAAGAGTAGTGCATTGTGTCAGTACAGTTGCGGGGCAACTCCTGCATCACTTAAATCATTGGAACAATCTGGATATTCAGCTTCTTTGAAAAAAATACCCTTGCTTTTATATTTAGGGGCCTAACTTCAGGCAGGTGATCTGTTAACTTCCCATCATAGAAGTAAATTATGGCATATAACGAGCAGCTCAACTTGTAAATCTGTCACTG
>VYXB01009668.1:1013951-1066414 GCA_013397135.1 Pachyramphus minor
GATTCTGATCAAAAGCCTGTTACAATTGCATTAAGACAACTACTTGTGGCTAGTCTTAGCTCTCCCTTCTGGTCACAGAGACGTTTACTGGACAAACACAATTTTTAGTACCAGCCTTTTGTTTTGTCTTCAAAAGCTACCACTGGGCATATTCCTCCCCTAAATGTAATGTAAAAAGAGAGTATATAACAGTAAAAAATCTCTGTGGTTCAGACCTTCTCTGACTCTAGCGACCCCAGATTGTTTAAAGTGATAAGACCAAAGTACAGTAAGCTGCAGTTCCCCATTACAGCTGTGTGAAACACTAAACAAAAATTTTCAAACTTTGCTACCAAATAGGAGCAATTAATTTTTTTTTTAAAAAAAGAAGGTCTTTAATTGTGGGTGGGTTATGTATACATAAATAGTTAATACACTTTCACTAAAATGTGGCTGTTTATTCCAGTGACCTGTATTTGAATCGCCTTTAATTTGAAATTGTCACATAGTTGCTGGAACTTAGAGAAAAAGAAATGAGCTGTCAGTCTGCAGCCTAGGGAGACCACAGACCAGAGATTCTCATAAACTGGCATTTGTCTTCGCTTTCAAATCCCAGGCAAAGAACATCAAACTTCAGACAAAAAAAAAAAGCAAAATATTCATCTTTAAATTAAGATGTACTTTGGATGCACAGTATGTAGGCAAAGCATAGCCACATTGCATTAAAGGCAAATTAACCACAGATATATAGTGCAGGTAGCTGTGAAGAGAAAGAAAAAAAACACCAGTGCTATTTCCTTAGCAAGATATCTTTTACTTTACTTTACTTTACATGCAGGTATATGTGTTCTCAAGGATAACTTTGAAATTCATGTTACAGGTCTTCCTCTCTGGTTTTGAATGTAGAGCCAAATTTCATTCCTTGGATAACTACTTTTGCCCTCATTAAACTGTGCAAGTTTACACCATAAAGAATGAGGTGAGAAAAAATGTTCCCCTTTTTAATGTAACATTTTCCCCTTTTTAATGATTTTTTTCTATATGTAGTACCACTCCATTAAATCTATAAACTGATTAAGTAGCTAAAATGTAGATATTGACTTTACAGTGCAAAGGGAATATATATAAGAGACATCATAATATTTTTTTAATGTATTTAAATTAATGGAACAAGAAGATTCTTATTCAAGATTCATCATGACTAAACAAAGTTTTTCTGGCTTTCTGATGTCTGTTTCCCTGCATTGAGACCTGGCCACGTAAGTGCTGTCAAGTTTACCACTTCTTCTTGGAATGTCTCATTTACATCCTTTACTACTCACGCATGTGCCAGAACAACTGGATCAGGACTTTCTCCACCAGCTTTTCCACTGCAGTCATCAAGTTTCCTGAGCAACCTCACTTCTTCCCCTAAAATGGAGGGACCAGAAAAATTTCTGAATCTAACAATTGTACAACCCCTTTCTAACACATTGTCATGGGGCCATGCCAACAATTCCATAGTCAAAACATAGGAGTTTCCTTTAAACCATAACAGCAATACTGGATTCCTGTAAGAGAAGGAAGGAAAGGCACCTTTCCAGTTAAAGTATCTCTATCTAGACTGTATCATTTATCATTTATCACAAAACAACCAGACAAACAAATTTTTAATTATGAGAAACTGAAAAATCTGAAAGTTTCAAGTTGGGGGTGCTGTTTTAAAATTATACCCCCTCTCTTTCTTCTTTCCCCTCCCCTCCTCTTTCACAAAGACTAAACAACTTAAGAGATAAAAAACTTCCTATACAAATGAGCCCTCCATGGGCACAATGAGCTATTTCACCAAAAATAACAATTTGGATATATGTGAAATGATTGGCACAAGGTTCAAGAGCTTCCCTGACATAACTGACAAAAATTATAGTCTTTACCCTGCCTTATGTAAATTTTTCATATTTGTGTTTTATCTTCAAGAACATGTTTGCTTACAAAAACAGTAGTGTATTGTGTCAGTACAGTTGCGGGGCAACTCCTGCATCACTTAAATCATTGGAACAATCTGGATATTCAGCTTCTTTGAAAAAAATACCCTTGCTTTTATATTTAGGGGCCTAACTTCAGGCAGGTGATCTGTTAACTTCCCATCATGGAAGTAAATAATGGCATATAACGAGCAGCTCAACTTGTAAATCTGTCACTGTTTTTTTTCCCCCAAGAGTCACAGATGGTTCAAGTGACCAAAATCGAATTTACTACATGGTGTCTAAGAAATTAGGCCAAATTCTATAGCTTTTTTACAAACTTGCAGGACAGTTACCACATGTTTAGTATTCATTGATTCACATTGGGTGTGATCAGAAGGATCTGTACCCAAAGACACAAACTCCTCTTTCCCAGTAAGCATCAACCAACACTGCCAACAACTTCCATGCCTCTGCCAGCTAGGAAGGTCTGACAGGAAGAATATTTTCTTAAACTACAGGCACCCAGAAGTAATACTGCTACCCTATAGACCAGTTTTCCTCCTCCAGTGTCACATAGTCTGTAGTGCTGAGGAGGATTAATGGCAATCATAACTCATTAAAAAACAAACAAAAAACCAAAAACAAACAAAAAACCAAACACCCCACCAAATATTTTTTTCTTCTAAACACAACAAAAAACCATTAGGACAAAAATGTGGGCATTTAAAATGCCCTCACACAGTCCATTGCCTCTGTTAAAATAAATGCGAAACACAAAATATCTCATTGCACTTTCAAAAAATAACCTCCTTGACCTTGCATTTTTGTGCTAACTCAGGCTATTGACAAGCATCCTCATAAACCACCACTCACCAGCAGCATCTGGCAATTTTTAAAGTTCTGTAATGAAAACAAGAAAGGATTGATCAATTTACTTGACACTTAAAAATAAATCTAATTCACCCAGGGATTAACAGCAGAAATTTTAGGCCAAAGAATTTTGCCAGTGGAGCTATCTAGGATAAATACTGAAAAATCAGATTAGGACCCCTGGTGCTAATTTTCATTATAGAAAAACTACCATGTGTAAATAACACTGAGTACTTGAGTACTATAGAATCAAAATGAGTTTCTTCGATGTGTGGTTGCTTTAGGTACCCCAGATGAAATCTATTTTAGTCTTTTTTTTTTAAGCCCAGGTTTTGCAAAGAATTTAAAAGGCTCACTAATTAGGCATGGAGCATGCTCACTGAAGTTGTAGGCTCTTGACAGCCTTCTTAGAGCCTTGTCAACCTCAGGTGAACTTCTGGTGCAGTTGAGGTCTCACTACATCTAGAAGTAATTTTTTTTCAATTTTAGTGCCTAAGTGGCCTTTTACTAAAAATGAAAGCATTTTGTAACAAAAATGCTTCAGTAAAAGAGAATTAAGTCTAGGAACACATTGTTCTTTAAAATACACTTCCCTTAAACATCAGAAAATCTGGAAATTTCTAGTTAAGCTCCGTATTGGTCATCCTGTAACTTTCCTGTTTTTCTGTTTCAAACTTTATGCCAATTCTCTTTCCTATACGGACAACTCCATATCCCAGTGTCTGAGTTCCCCACTGGACAGCAGATTACTCTCTTTGGTGTCTTCAAAGAAGGAGCATGATGCCTGGAGGCAACCTGCTCTGGTGGAACTAATATGGATGGGAACAGACCAGAGTTTGATATTGGACTCAGTCTGAAGACACAGGTTTCTTCTGAACTTCCTTAACTGCAAGAGTAATGCATTTTCAAAGAGATGAAGGGTAAATCTCTGTTCAAACTGCTTGAATATCTTGATCTACATGCCAAGAGATTTCAGAGCCAATAAGAAAAAACATGCCAGAGTTAAATTGAAATGAAACTGACTACATTACTTGTGTACCTTTTGCGTTTCTCTTTTACTGTATTTGCTGCTGATTGCTACCATTTGGTTTCAGCTGCCTTGGGCACTGCTCAATCCAGTTCAAAATTAATTCTCACAGTGGCCAAAATTCTTCTCTACTGAGGTCCCCAGTCTGTTCTGAGAAACACAATATGTTCAGGTCATCATCAGTACTTTTTACTACTATCCAAATTAGAACAAACCTCTGGATATTTTGAGACACACTCATCACCACTATGTTATTTCTTAGACACTCAGTGTTGCCAGTATAAATTAACCAAACTTTGTTACTTATAGTTATGGGTACCCAGGAAATCCAGTACGAAGTACAATTCAGAGGACATAGGTGGCACTTTAGTTCTAGGGGTGTACACAATTTTGTCAGAGTGGATGAACTCTAATTACACTGAAACATGCTTTCTCTAGTTTATGATCAGCAATTTTTCCATTATATGCATTTGTCTCTAACACACTGCATTAGGGGATAGAGGGTGAATGACAGCCTTATCTTTAAACTGCCTGTCTGTCCCAAGAGCTGAACAATGGCTCGTATCACATTGCAAACAGCAGTTTAATGTAAACGGAGTGACCTCCTAGCCTAGTAGTAACACAATATTTACCTCAGGTTTCTCAGCTATAAACATTAATTCCAAAGTTCCAACAGCAATCTTTCCATTTTCCATTATTTTCCCACACTTAGAACAACATTCTGGTTGACATGTGCGGAATGATACTACACAGGTTCAGCAAGGAATGTTACACACATAAACACAAAGAAAAATGTGATTAGCAAGTAGGACACAGATCCCAGGAAAGCCTGATCTGGTATAGGGAAAGCACAACTGAACAGTCAAGTTACTCTTTCCTCAAAACCAGAAAAAGATCCTGGAAGGGAGTATAGCTATTAATTATAGCTATACCTAATTTATTTGTAATTAATCAATTCATTATACTCAATTAATTAATTAATTAATTTAGCTCTGTGCCAATTATCTTGTCTTTCACCTACTAACGACAAACCTTTTACCTTGGCTTTGGAGAATAAGGCCAGAGGAAATAAAAAGGTTAGGAACTTAAAACATGGTAAGCTGGTCACCACCAAAAGCACTGAATTTGTCCTCTCATCATCATCTTTCTTGCACATGGAAACAAGGTGCACCTGGAACCAGCAGAGGTGGTTTTGTCCTGTTCGTCCTGTTCCCTGCTGCTGATGGGGTAACTTGTGGAGAGATGTGGGCAGCAAGGCTGGCAGCCATGCACATATGTTCAGATCAGAGACCACCCATAAGCTTGTTCTCGCAGTGCCAGCATGTAGAGAGCAGGGAATATATGACATTGGCCTGAAGAATATTTCAGAAGTAAAATAGCAATTTAAAGAGGGATGGGAGTGAGCGCTTTTGGGACTGGGGGTTTTTTTGTGTTTTTAGTGGGTTGATGTTAGTTTAACTTTTTTTAAATGACATTTCGTATATAGAAGGCAATGATTTCATACTCCTGTATTAAGTTAAATGGTCTAGATCTGTTGACTTCAAAGCAGCAGCATCAATTTACACTGACCAAGAATTACATAAATCTGTTTTTATTAAAACTGTAATAGCTTGAGCTACAAAGTTATTCATTTTTTCTGTAATCTTGTTCTAATTGCTTGCTGCTGGCTCATTTAAAGTGTTACCAGTCTGGAGTTTGTTAGTCTCTTTCTATTTCCAAATAATACGATAAAATTAACCATAGCTGAAGAGAATATTTTTACAGTAAGTAAATGCATAAGACTCTGAAAGGGTCTTAAAAAAACCCTTATAAAAAGTGAGGTAGACACGCCTTTATAATTTAAATTTGACATATTTTTATATGTTAGCTTGTTGGATCAGATGTGGAGGCTATTGTTACAGAAAGTGGAAGCAGGTTGTGGGATAAAACGTCATAACTGCAGACATAAAAATGCATCTAACTCTCACTGAAGTTTGTGGTAGTGATTGGTTTGACCTTGAGGTGTTGCATGCACACTAAAAGTGGACTGGAAGCAACTGAGACTGGTTTAGTCCTAAAAAGCCTCACTGGACCATAAAGAATAAACAAGTAGAAAACTGAACCATATTGTGAACGGAATGTAATGCAATTATCATTACCTCACATTAACTTTATGCAGATTTCATAAACACTTCCTTTCAAAATGCATTCATTTTTCAGCAATATTAAATATACAATAATTAAAACAGATATTTGAAGGTGCTTACATTATCTCATGGATCTATCCATTAACAGCAACTAAAAAGACACAACTTCTGGTTGCAATTCATCCTCTTGAAAGCAAAATTCAACAATTTATATGCTTAGCATAGCTTTTTCTCAACATCTCATAGGACCAATGGTAAACATAACAATAACAATAATAATAAAGTGTACCCTCATTTTCTCCTGCTCTTCCAAAATAAATTAGAGTATTACATTAGCCTCCTCTTGAACTCTGTAGCTGGTGAAAATAGCCAGGACACATCTCTAAAATTTCATTTCTTACAACTTGTGCACCAATAGTACTTTTGTGGTTGTAATAAACTGTTTTGCCTGAGACAGTTTCAGAAGGAATAGATCTCCTTCCAATGTTATTGTGGATAGCATACAGAAAAACTCCCTCATTCTATATGTATTAGGGTATTTTTAAAATTAAGAAACTTCAGACTCCATAACAAAATGAAGGCATGTTCCTACACATATTCACAAGCCAAATGTTTTGGAAGAACATCCAAATAAAACTGGAAACACATCCATTTTTCAAGGTTATTTATAGATACAAATTAATATGCACCATTTGAATTACTTATGCATTCTATCTGGTCTGTGTCTAATTTAAAACACAAATTCACTAGCACTGCAACTCATCTCTTCTTTTCCATTCCATTGAATGCAGTGTCCTGCTCAACTAGTCAGAAACTGAGCAGAAGCGAACAGTGACTTACTA
The DNA here is from genome assembly GCA_013397135.1 of Pachyramphus minor. Classification (NCBI taxonomy): domain Eukaryota; kingdom Metazoa; phylum Chordata; class Aves; order Passeriformes; family Tyrannidae; genus Pachyramphus; species Pachyramphus minor. Next base: position 1,020,742 of record VYXB01009668.1, read on the forward strand.
ATGATTTCTAAGAGACCTCTGGCAGAAAGCTTGAAAAAAGGGAATAAAATTCATAATCAAAGTCATTGTCAGACATAGATGCAGGAATTCATTCATGATTGTTTCAGAATGTTGTAGTTCATACTAAAACTTCTTCACCCTAAGATTTCTCCCTATCCATCTTTTCTAGGAAAAACTCATTAGCACCAATAGTTTTTTCACAATATGTAATTTTGTTAAAAAAAAGAAGAAGAACAAAACTCTAAGAAATACAGACTGCATAATCAATATGAAGAAATGAAGTGAAAAACTTTTTTCAATTTTGATTTCTTCAGTGTGTTTGCAGTCTGTAAGAGAAATTATGTGAACTTGATTGTTTGAAAATTAGGAGAAAATTCAGTTTCTTCTGTGTGTCTCACATTGGAAACTTGCACACTCTTAGCAAGACATTCAAAATCACTACTCACTTTGGGAAATCAAAACCTTTGCATTCAGTCCTTCCAAAAGTAAAACCAGTAGAGAAGATGATGGAACTGCAACTGATCTGAGACATCATGATTTTTCTTTTTAAGGGGCAACCCTTCCATTCAAATTCCTGAGTGAGAATTATTCATGAGGTAGAATGCAATGCATTTTTCCATTACTGGATTGCAACAGCCTGTCAAAGACTGCATGGTGACTGCATAATCAAGGATTTATCTGCAATATAATGATACAGAAACAGTAAGTCTATCTCTCTGTGTTATAAGACACAGAACAGACTCACGCTCAGGAAGAAAACAATAAATGAAAATAATTTTTGCTGTTTGAAACTGATTTTTATATTTAGTCAGCAAGGATACTACTTTTTATTTATATTAGTATGTCCAGAGTGAATATTTAAAAAACAGATGGCCACAGAGAATTCTGCTCTCTGTTTAACCAGTATGTTCCAATAATAAACCTACAACATTTAGAGCAACTGCAACAAAGTCGGTGCTTTTTTAATAACTTCATGTGGGATTTGAACTAAGAAAAGTCACAGCGCTTCCACTATTTACTTATAGCAAATAGCACTACCATAGTGCTACCACTATTAACATACCTATTACAAACAGACTAAATACCAACCAATGAAAAGCTTTTTTTCCCGTACCATTTATTGTAAGAATGCTGTTTCACAGAGAATGGCTCATGGCACCATTTTTGTCTGTGAATTAAATTAAGGACCTACATTATGGAGTTCATCTTATCTTCTAGAGCCACACTTTTTTTGACAAATAAAAAACAATTATATAAAATCAACGCTGTAGCCAAGAGTGCCAAGCACCTTTAGGAGGTCCAAATTGTATAAGGTGTGGGACACAGCAAAGCGCACCGTAGCATCATTGCAGAATAAGCCCTATTTATGTCTTCTCTAGCAAGTCACACTTTACAGTTGTTATTTTATCCATGCTTCTATCTTTTTCCCAATGCTGAATGACCACAGGTTCCAAAAGCCTCAAGTTTCATGCCAGACAGAATTCTAGCCAGACCTAATGAAGATACACCTGGAGAAGGCTGCCTTGACTTTCTCACTCTTCTTGTTCTCCCTCTCTCTCTCCCTTACAGTTATATTTTTGCCATGTTAATCCCTTCTTCCTGGGCTGCACATTGTATCTGCTATGCCTCCCTTAATCCAGGAACATTCTATTTTCAGCAGCTTCCACCAGTCCAAACTTCAGCAACTAAAGAGATTGGAGAGTGCACCACCAAGAGTGTGAATCCAAGAGGATAGTTTTCTGATAGTGTAAGGGCAGAAAATAAAGAGGTAGTATGAAACAATACAATGACACAATAAGAAAGAGAGAAAGACCTGGCAAGGGAAAAAGAGAAAACAAACAAAATCTGCTAATATCTGATCTTATTTCACTGGCATAACAGGCAAATTTGACAAGGGTGATGCTTTTAGTGACTATTCAGACACTGCTGAACAGTTGAAAACTTACAGTCCAGTTGGATTAAATATGGGGATTTTTGAGTTCTCTGTTAAATCTCGTGTTCGTATTTTGGCTTTTTAACCTAACAAAAAATTGGGACGTATTTATTTGGAAAATAATAAAACAAGCAATTTAACATGCAGAAAATCAAAATAATATGTTTTGGTAATACCTGCTAATATTTCCCAACATTTTGCTCTACTTACAGATTTATAAAATATGAAAACAGGAAATCAGAAGCAAGAAAGGAAAACCAACTTCTACTAAGACTCGAAAGCAAAGGGTATACAAAGAGAAGACAAATACAGTTGATAATATTCTATCAAAAGAGTATTGCATGTGAAACTGTTGAACCAACATATCACAACTGGGATTTTTTGGAAGCAGAGTTTAAACTGTAAGGGATATTTTGTTGCCACAGTCAAAGAACAAAATGAAAGAGTAAAGTGTTTAAAAGATGGATGGAATCAAATTTTCAGCAGTTTAGAATGTTGCCTTTTTATCGTCCAGTACCTCAGAAAGCAAGGATAATATGAGGCAATATTTAATAATTTAAAAGAAAAAAGATTTTTAATTACTCCTTCAGTAGATGTTAAAATTATATTTTTTAATTAATCTTGAAATATTGATAAATGACAAAAAAAAAGTCCCTGAAGGCTTCATTACCTATGCAGTACACAGAAGACAAGATATCAGTAGGTCACATAGCTTGACAACACTCCAGAGCATTAAAGAAAAACTTATATGCATTAACTTCATACAGAATCCTCTGCCTTTTCTGATTTTCATATCCATATGTATTATACAATGAATCTCAGAATCCTTGGTAGTGAATCTAAGACCTCTGAAAAAGTGCTTTTTTCTTCTTTGTCCCCTTTTGCAGATCGTCTTAATACACTTGTGTGCAGCTGACATCGACTGAACTTGCCAAGGTAACAAATGCCAGTTGACAGCGTTTTAGAAAGGAACACTCTTGTCAAAGACCCAGAATTCTTTCTCAAGGGTTATTACAGAAAAAGTAACTGCACAGGTTAAACAGATACAGACTTCTACAAGATCTCTGACTTCATTGCACATCACATTCAGTTTAAATCTTGAATAAGGGAAATAAACCTTAGAAGGCTTAAAACCAAAGTGTTGCAGTCAGTATTAGTAAAAGAATCAAATTTCAGAGGTCTTGCTGGGTTCCACAGTAATAAGTCTCACTCAAATAAGCATTGTCTATACACTCAAGAATGTCCTTAATGATGATGACAGCAGATATAGTAAAAGACAGCAGCAACAAGGATGACAGGTTTTCAAGATGGATCTGAATTTCCTAGTAACCTGCATCCTTTCCCTGGATGTTAATTTCAATTATGGAAAATATGAAATTATGCATTTGGGAATATGACATGCAGGCCATATCTACAAAATGAGGACCAACAATTAGGAGCAAAGAGAATTAATGAAAACCAGTTTCTCAGAGGTACATTGTGACTTAAGAGGTTGTCATGTCTTTCAGATGTATAAAGAAGGGAATGAAAAGGGGAGACAGGATCTCATCTCTGCATTGAACAAAGCACAAGGGAACACTCAGTCCACTTTTGGTATCTGTGTTTTCTCTACATTTTTCAGAATTATTCATAAAAGCATAAGTAAAACTGAAAGTAGCATTTGTTCATTGCTAGTCCAAAGTAGAACACAGCTAAGAGATGCATCAACGCTTTTGGCCAGTTTTAGTACATCATACAGTATTTCTAGCCACTGTCCTCTGTCCATCCTCCTCCTAAGCTTTTCTCAGTGTGAGTTTGAAAGCTGCTGACTATGTGAATGACCTTCAACCATCCCCATCCCTGCCACTGATGAGGGATTTTCATGTTCAGCTCTTGCAAAACTGTAAGGGATTACACTGGGGAAAGCTCATATATGTTGATGTATAGGCACACATTTATACATATTTACATAATAATACAAAATGCCAGAAGGCAAAGTTCAACGATGCCCATTAAACTTTGTTCAGGAATGAAAAGAGGCTTTTGTTCTAATCCATGTGAAGGCACCTAATTAAAAGGTTCAATTTTCAAATCCACTAAGTGAAAAATAAACCTCTTAATCAGAAGCCTATATCTGAGCATAGAATCATTTAGCTTGGAAAAGACCTTTAAGGTCATCAAGTCCAACTGTAAACCTAACACTGCCAAGCCCACCATTAAACCATCTCCCTAAGTGCCACACCTACATGTCTTTCAAATTCTTCCAGAGATGGTGACTCTACCACTTCCCTGGGCAGTCTGTTCTAATATTTGATCACCCTTGTCAGTGAAGAATTTATTCCTAATAATCAATCCATACCTTCCCTGGTGCAACTTGGAGCCATTTCCTCTTGTCCTATTTCCTTTTACCTGGGAGAACAGACCAACCCCTACCTGGCTGCAACCACCTTTCAGACAGTTGTAGTGAGCAATAAGGTCTCCCCTGAGCCTCCTTTTCTCCATGCTAAACATCCCCAGCTTCCTCAGCCACTCCTCATAAGACTCCAGATTCTTTACCAGTTTCTTTGTCCATCTCTGGAAATGCTCCAGCATCTCCAAGTCCTTCTTGTAGTGAGAGGCTCAAAATTGGACACCGTACTCAAGGGGCAACCTCACCAGTGCTGAGGACTCATGTATTGTGTGACACCACAGATTCACCCATACTTAGAACATCCCTTCTGCTATCCACCATTTGCTTGCATTTTCACAGGTGGTCTGTAACATGAACCAAGATAATAATAATTCACAGTGATCATTTCTCATCCATCTTTCTGACATAGCTGGCAGGAAGGGGACCAATCACATTACCTCTGCCCTCTCTGCAAAGGACTAATAAAGAAAAAAACCTATTACATTACTCTGCAAAATATTATTTTTTAATTTTCTTCAGAGAAAAATATAAGAGAATAAATGCATATGCCAGTGATATAATGCATGATCTCATTTGCAGTGCATTAGGAAAAATACATCCAGCAGCATATTGTTTGGACATATGGGTCACATTGACTTTTTCCCTGCTTATCAACAAATGACAAACATGGGCATGCAGAATAGCATTTGCTTCTTTCATTCTTCAGCTAATGAAAAACATTTCCTGGAGATACTTAAAACATAAGAATCTTAAGGAACAAAAATGGCTTCTCCTACTGCAGAATTTGCTTTTAAATTTTTTTTAGCGTCCTGATATCTGACATCAAGACAACAAAAATAATAAGAGTAAAGGTCTCATTTCTGATTAAACATGTACCAACTAAAGAACATCCTAATTAAGGAATGATAATTTATCTGGGGTTTAACAAAGACTTCTATTTTCTAGATTATTTTTTTAGTCTCCAGGCTGGGCAGATTTACCAACATAACATAGAAAACATTAGAGGTTTGCAGCTCACAAGCATTATGTGGCATCATTTTTTTCCAGCCTATGGTCTGAGCTGTGTTCAGATGTTAGTGCACTCAAATAGGATTGGTGGGAATGCTTGGAATTTTCCAGTTTCTCTCATGTTCTTTTTTGAGCCTGTTACCTTTTAATTTCATACAGAGTTAACAGAAATACATTTGCATAATTCTGGTGGTCTCCCAAAGAATACAGCCAATGCTTGCAGCAGATTACAAAGTTAATCAAACAAAAGGGAGATATGATGGTTGTTTTTTATTCCTGCCTGGACAAAGAGAAAGAAGAAGGAATCACTGGAATCCACCTCTTCATTTTGTATATGTTTCTTCTCATCAGCTCAGCTTCTGACATTTAGGGAGAATGATTTTTTAAATCATGCCGAGATTTACAGAACAGGACATTTATGGGAGTTTTCTCCATATTATACTGAACCCATGTTGATAAACATATTTATTGTAATAAATGAGTTATGACTAAGAAATTCATAATGAAATAGTAATAAGACTTTTTCCTTAAAAGACAAGCCTTTATTATTCCAGCTCATGGAGAACCCCAGGCAGTCTGTGACAGCTACACGGTTGTACTCAAACCCAGCCATAATTCCCTCCTGTTCAATAGAATTTCAGTCTCAGGTACCAGTAATGTTGTGCCTTTATGAACAGGATAAACTAGATTTCATTTCTTATATAAATGAGGAAACTTTTTTTGTTTTCTCAATATTCCAAAAAAATAATATTCCAAGCCTGTCTCAGGGCATTCGATAAGGACCTAAGCAATTAAGTTTGAACCTTTGGTGCAGGAAGATCCTGTATTTTGTTTATATTCATTTGCATTTTACTTCCAACTGACCTTAGTCAGTTTTTATTTCTCAGACCCATTCTGAGTTTTCTAAGAATCTGCAGAAGGGTAGAGTCTTACATCAATAGGACATACCTGGCTGGACATAAAAGCAGGAGGAGGAAAAATGTCATCAAAAAACAGCATTTTGGATTTGCATTAAGAAATCTATATCTGCCTTCTTCATGTGGTTTCTATTCAGCACTTAAAATGTAACTCTGTGTGGAAAAAGAAAGTTTTGTCAAAAAGTTTTGTTGCTATTAAATGAGGCCTAATTTGCATCTGCCAACAAAAGGTTTTATTAGCATAACACTGGAAAGCCAATGAAAGCAACAGCAGCAAAAGAACAAACTGCCCCAACCACTTTATTTTTGTTAATGACAAACAGAAAGAACTGCATTATTATTGTCAAACAAGCTCTGGAGCTGATTCAACTCCATCTGATGGCTACTTAATTTCAGCATTTGATCTCAGGAAGATCATTAGTAGGATCCAAGTGTGTTGCATTAGCAGCTACTATAATTTTTTGAAAAAACACTATCAGGTTAGTTGGCTGTGACCTACATTCAGTAAACCCATTTTGTACTTAATTCCATACTCCACTTACCTTCAAATTATCCTTTCCTTCGAAATGCTGTGTTGGGTTTGAATGGGAAGGTTTTGGTAATGGAGGGTATAGGGAGGTATAGGAGTGCAGGGGTGGCTGTCACAAGCTTCCCAGGTGTCTGACAGAGCCAATGCCAGTTGCCTCCAAGGCAGCCCCACTGCTGGCCAAGGCTGAGCCAATCAGTGATGGTGGTAGCACCTCTGGGATAATGTATTTAAGAAGAAAGGGAAAAAAGTTATTTCACAGAAGTAATTGCATCCAAAGAAGAGAAGAGTGAGAATACATGACGGGAACAGCCCTGCAGACAAGGTCAGGGCAGAAGAAGGGGAAGGCAGTGTTCCAGGCGCTGGAGCAGATTCCCCTGTAGCCTGTGGTGCAGACCATGGTGAGGCAGCCGTGCCCCAGCAGCCCATGGAGGTCCATTTCATTGTGGGTCCTTCTATATCCTTATTTCTATTTCTTTCTCACTTTTGTCCCTTTGTTTCTCATGGACTTGCCTATACTATCTCTTAATCTCTCTCTCTCTCCCCTTTACACAGTTAGGCAGATGTGGGAGATTTATGACACTGGTAGAAAAGCAGCCATAAGGGGTCACATCAACAGTCCATTAAGCCCCTGTCTCCTACGGTTGTCAGACACATGACAAGGAAACCGTACTAGAACCCAGGAAGCAACTGGGGACACTGTTCCACAGAATGCTTTCAGCTGCTAATATTCCTCAGCTTCAGGGACTTCACAGGCAGTATTTTCATGTTACATTATGGTTTACTGCAAATAATGAAGGCTCTCTGACCCTGTTGACTAATGCAAGTAATTTGCTCTCTGACTAAGCCAAGAAGAATTTTGTCCTGTATTACTTACATGGTACAGACTTCGCAGGCCTGTATTTGATATAGATTCTTCCATTTTAAAAGAGTAGGGTTACTTTCGGGAACACAACCACCAACCTAAATGACATTTTAAGCAAGTCTCCATCAGTGCAATCAGAAGTTTTCAAGGAAGGAGAAGAAAAATAACGAACACAACCACGTTAAATATCACGGTGGTTAGGAATGTCTTATATCTCAATTTAGTATTTAGTAATCTATTTATCTTTTTATTTGCTGACAACAAAAAAAAAGGAATATTATATTGATCTGGGACATATTCTGACCTTCATTAACACAGAGAAATCACTTACAAAAAACCTATCAGGGTTGTAAATGACAAAATTAACATGGAAGGGGGAGGAGGATGGAAGCTACTTCAGTACAGGTGGAGAAAAAACAATTGATAACACCAACAGTTAACTGGAACATGGCCCTACTGTATTAGGAGTCATGTAAAAACAAAATAAAACAAAACAAAGCAAAATACACAGCTTGAGTCCAGTCCCCAAAGACTTGTTTCTCTGACAGCAAATGTCATGACATCATGTCATGGACCAAAGTGATGGTCCTCTGCTGTTAATTATGTATGAAGTCACAGCTGTGCGCTCTTATACAGTTACACTAATAGAAAAATACAATGAAATGGGAAAGAAATTCAAATATGATAATTCCAAAAAATCAATAATAATTAAAATATTAAAAGCAGAGTAGGATTAAAAGGTCTTTTCAAATATTGACAGTAAAAAACTTGGACATTCAAACTGAAAGAAAGAAATAGCAGCAGTATTTTTCAAAGGCAGAGAGAAAACAATTACGTATCATTAACATGGATATAATGGCACCCTCAAGGATAAATCTCTACAGCTTAATAGTGGAACTATTGGATTTTTTTTTCCTTGTATAATAAGATCAACTTCTTCACATCCAAGAGTAGGAAATTATAACCACTTTACTGGACAGACAGTACTTCCGCATATGATTTCATCATTGGAAAAAAGAAAAATCATCAAAATGTTATAGAACCTGCCTCAATGCACATGACATCAAACAGAAATTGTGTTAATAGAAATTTACAATCTTCAAATGCTACTATAGATTCCTGTCACTATATTTATGTGTATTAAAGCAGGTATAAAAAACCACTGTTGTTAGTTGTCTATTATGCAAATGACACAGTACTGTTTAATGCTTAAGTAGCTTTGACTCACTTTGCAAAGGGATATTTTGGGAATTTGGCTGATCATAGATTTGGAAACTCGTTTAAAGAGCCATGTTTCTTTTGAGTTTTACTGCCATGATATTTTTCACCCCTTTTAAGCCAGGTCCTATTTTTGTCTGCCAAAATGGGCAATTACTTAATAACTAGCAGAGTCTGATTTAAACCTGTATCCTCAGTGCTGACTTTCCAAGGGGCTAAAACAAATAAATACTGGAGGGTAATTAAATCAACAACATTGCAGCAAATGGAAAGCTTGCTTATCTTGTTCTTGTCAGCATGTATACAACACAGCTTTCCTCCCTGCCAGAAGCCCCTAAAGCTCTGAAAAATTGGAACCTCCTGCTTCAGCTGATTGTTTGGCACGTTGTTCTTGTGATACAACTGAGTGCAGGTTTTTTGGCTGCAGATACAGATTATTTTTATGAGATTTTTAGAACAGGAACCACTGACATAGAATCTTTCACACATACAGTTTTGGTGCACTGTTGGCTAGTTGAATGATCTTTATGCAAATCCATTCCAACAAAAAGGGCAATATTTACTGGACTGAACAGGAAAAAAAATGTTTATTTGCTGAATTGCCAGTGATTCAAAACACTTCAGTGAGGTCCATGCTCTGATATAATCTTTTATGAATACTATGAATTATCCAACCAAAGCTTCCAAGCTGTGCAGGCATATTATTAAATAGAAATTCTGTTAGAGACAGCTCTGAAGTCAATATCAAAGATTGGGGGAAGAGATTTTTTAATATTGAATTCAAGCACAAAGTATGTCATATCCTCTGGTCTTTACTCAAAGAAACTTCAGTAGAAATTTCATCTGAGAAAACAATTCAGGATTGTATTTATTGCTGCTCTTAGGACCCATATTAAGTTAAAAACTAGTGGGGATTATCTGCCTTGTCTCAAACACTGACATTGCTATCTATGGCTGTCTGGAGCCCGAGAAAACGTTGCCAAATTTCTGAAGAGTTTTTTATATCTGGTGAATTTTCTGATCTTTAAATCTGCTTTTCATATCTTTTATTAATACTATAAATTAATAATTATTGGTCTAATAATTATTAATAGAAATATATTAGAATTAGATTGAGAATATATTAGAATTAGAACAATTATTAGAAAGCCAAGTAATTGGGATTTATTCTGACCTTCAACTGTTGGTATGTGACCCCAGTAAAGTACATTTTTCCTCTATTTCCCACTCATTCCCTTCAACCATTAAGGAATTATTAAGAATGGTTAAGAACCATTTACTACTCTCAAACGGATTGGTATGTCAGGGTTTTAGTTTTGCTCTGGTCATCTGTGTTGCATTGTTACACAGTGACACTGTTGGAGATGTCTCTGGATTTGCATAATGTTGTTTATGATTTTCTCTGCTAAAACAAGAGCCCCATATTCCAATGAGAGTCAGTGAAGACCTCTGTGTAGATTTGAAAACTGTCTGCAGGTAGGTACGGTTATTACACAATGTTTTTCATTAGATCCTCCCCGTAAATTCATGTATTGGGAAGTAAGACATAGGCAATTTTCAAAGTAAATATACCTGATACATGCAATAATACTGTAACAATGACTATGATCTAATAACATAGTTTTACATGTCATTGGCTTGTAATGACCATTAGATACAATAATAGGATGATAATAACAAGGTTAGGTGGTAAATATATGCAGTAAGGAACTTAAGAATTTCTAAAAAATAACCATGACATTGCTGACTATAGAGGATAACAGTGCTGATAAGGAAATTTATATGGACCCTGATAAATCAACAACCAACTACTGTCAGTAAAAAACTTCAATAAATTCAAAATACATTTTTGAAAATAGGCAAGATATCACCGAAATCTTGTTTTGACAATAATACCACAGTCACCCAACCCTATTAAAGTATTCCCAGGGAGGATTAGTAGTGCTTCAGGTATATTAGGGAACTGCTAAGTCCCATGTCTGTTCCCCAAAACTGTCCCTAAGGAACTTCATCCGCTCTGAAAGTTGTAGGATGGCAGGGGGAGCTGAACCTATGTCCCTTATGCATATGTAACACACCAGCTGAACTGCATGAACCACACCTATGGAGGGTCTCTGTCCCAGGTTCTTGGCAAAGAGACAGGAGCGATGCCAGCTGTAGACATAGAAATGGGTAAAATATCAACAGAGATACTTTTGTGAGGGTTTGGGAATAGACACAGAGATCAGCAGGAGCACAGTAGGACCAAACTCTAGAAAGCAAAACGTGTTGCAAATACTACATTAAAGCCACAACACTACTGTTGTACTGATATAATATTCAGCAATTCACACTTGATAGTCCCGGAAATTCAATGAAATAGAGTCTAGAAAAGTTAAAGATTATCCACTGAGGAGTCAGGAATGGTGCAGTCATTTATTCTCTGCACCCACTTTGACAGAAATGCCTTTTAATTCAACTCCATTAAAAGGTTATTATTTGTATTATATCATTCACCACAGAAAACATTTAAATAGACAGGAGAAGATTAGTTCTAGATGAAGAATCAACAGACAGATAATGCAAGGCTAGGAACAATGAAACCAGTAGGAGTTAGATGCCCATGAAGGGCTGGATTCACCGACAAGGCAGAAGCAATAGCTGGGTACAACACAGAAGGATAGGGTCTCCAGCTTGTAGGACAGCTGCATTCACCTCAGCTATGCACCTGGGAACATCTGGCCACAGTGCCTTGCTCATGAGCAAACGGGGAGGAGTCAGCAAATCCAACAGAGGAGGTGCACCAATGGCACCACTCTTCTTTCAGGACACAGTCTAGCTCTTAATCATAAGAGAGCCTTTCTTTTGAGGGTTGAATTTACCATATTTAGAATAAGAGCAGTGTACCAAAAAGACTAAGGCAAGAATGAAACAGGAGTATTAGGACATAGATGTGTTGTGCGGTTTTTTTTCCCCTTGAAGAAGTTGCAATTTCAGTCAAAAGGTTTGGGGCTTTTCTGTTTCAAGACTTTAGTTTGGCTGGGAAGAGTGGAAGTTGAAAGTGTGGGTGTGAGTTGTAATTTGCTTTTTAACTAATGCATTTGATCTGGAAGATTTCAAGAATGAAAAGGTACAAGTCATTTCCAGTCTTTGCATTTCCTACACGAAAAATAAAAAAGTTATACTCTTTATCGATGAGTAACCACATCAAACAAATAAACCACCATAGGAAGTTTCTCCAAGTTTTAAGATCGTATCAAGATTGCTAAAAAAGAAATTAGTACTTTTAATGGCATTTTCTCCATTGTTTTTCTATGTGAATACTTTCTGGGTTCCACCCAACATCAGGATCTGGCAAAGATATTGAAATAAAGCCAGAAGGGCACTTTCATGCTCTTTCCAATTCCCAGTGAACTTCTGGCATGCAACTTGTTCAGCTGTCTGTGGGACGAGAAGAAGAAAGTAGCAGTGGCCACAGCCCAGGCACGACAGCAGTTAGTCAAAGACAGCTCAGTAAGCAGAACAATTATGACACTCAAAGCATCAGAAAGAAGTGGTAAAGAAAAGCACATCCTAACTCAGTAAAGTCATCCTTGGATGTGATCTCTCTGATATAACATGAACTTGCAAGACCTAAGGTTTTGGCAATTTTGTGCAACGAATGCATCCATAATTAACATTTTGAAGACACATTAGCAAAGGACCATCTTGGATATATTCACAAAGCTGATTGTGCATGATATGGAATGCTTTAGCCACCCTTGAATTCACTGGCAATCAGAAATCCCCAATGATGCTTTAGAGCAGATGCTCTTAAGAAATGCCACAAGAAAAACAGAGAATCTGGTTGAAAACTGGTGGTAATCTGATGCAGCTGCTATGTGGCAGCTCATCAGTGGTTTCTGACTGCTCCAAGGAAAGTTGGTAGATATTTATTTGGAATGGACACATATGGGAACAATAGAATCATAAAAAAGGCTAAGGGAAAAATCAAATAATAAAACATTGCATATACAGTTGTTCGACACAGTTGGGTTCTTGTACAAAATACTCTTGATGTTCCCTTTCCTGGAAAAAATAAGAATACAGGTGAAAAGAGTTACTTCCTGAGTACAAGGAGTTTATAGTAGAAAAGAAGTAGCAAAATACTCATTATCTCTTGACTTACAGGTTCAGAAACTCATCAGTCCAACAAAACAAGTAAATCTTCAAAGTCAGGCTTCTTTATCTGCCCACAAATCAAAATAGTAGTTTAATGTCTTTTTTCCTTCTTCATGGGAACTGTACAGTGCCCTCTTGCAAGCCCTTCTTTACAGAAAAAGCTCATAACAGGAGAAACTGAATTTATGCCTAAACCTTGTGTGGCAGATTATTATTTTCTTTGGGTTTTTTCCTACTTTTCATTGTTCCTCTAAGAAATTAGGTGGCCAACTTGAAGACTTGAACTTTTGGAACAAGGCCAGAGGGATTACAAGATGCAGCGGGCTAAAGAGTTGTAGCACAAAGCTTCATATCGGGGACAGAGTCACTGAATTGGCAATGGTAAGGACAAACCTGTAAAAATAGAGTAGACAGAAGAACTAAGAGGGAGTAGGAGTAGGCAAATCTTTAAACCTGTCACGCTTCTTCTTCACAGCCACATTTCATTCACGTTACACAAAAAATTACTTAATTTTTTTATTATATTAAAACCTTGCTTAAAAAAGCATGTGAGTCCATTTTATGGAAATCATAGGAGGTCTAAGGTATCTAAATACCGAGCAATCTGTGATCCTAAATAAAACATTTAGGTTTTCCAAAGATAACTTCCTTAAGTGGGAGAAAGACTACAATAAGAAAACAACCAAGAAAATGGTATTTTTCCCCAAGTTTCTCCTGAAGTTCATCTTTTCTTATACTTTTTCCCCTTTTTTGGCCATCTAAAGATATAGATTAAGGAAGAGATAGTAACTCCCATGGAGCAGATCTTCCCCTACAGCTGAGGAAGGTGATGAAGTATAAAGGCAAATAATTTTTTTTACTTATAAGATGGGGGGGAGGGATCATCTGTCTGTTTTAGAACAAACGAAAGCAAGTATTTTTTCTAAAGCATGTCATTTAAAGTGTCCAGATTTTCTTCCATGGGTCATTGTTAAGATTGCAACACACAGTTATACCATCAGAGCCATAAGATTTTTTTTCTAAATAAAACATTTTATTATTTCCTTTTTTCTCCCCAGGGTTCATAGAATAATTTAGAAAGGATGTCTGAGGTCCATCTGATTCAACTCCTTGTTCAAAGCAGGTTACTCAGAACCTTATCTTTTTGAGTTTTTAATGTCCCTGAGGATGGATATTTCTTCCTCTTCTCTGGACAAATTTTTTTAATATTTGACTAGCCTTTGCTGTGAATATGGTTTTTTTCCCAATAACTAATGACTTCACTTGTTGTCACTTGCGTCTGTTGCCTCTTATTTCCTGCTGTGTACCTCCAAGAAGTGTTTGTCTTCTCTAAACCTTCCCATTAGATAACTGTAGATGGACACAAGGTCTCCCTTCAGCCTTCTCAAAGGCTGAACAAAGCCATTCTTGTGCTTCATGTGCTCCAGTTCTCTGATGATAACAGTGGCCCTCCCCTGGGCTTACTCCAGTATGTCAATGCATGGCCACACTTGCTTCATGTCCCCTAGGAACCTCAGGTTCTTTTCTGGCATAGTTGTCACTTAACTTTACAGGGGGGCAGGGTGGGGGCGGGGGGAGAGGGAGGAAATAGAAGAAAAGAAAAGAAAAAAAAAGAGTTAATATTCATAATTTTAAGTAGGCATTCTGGTAGAAGATCCTACTGCATAGTTTTACCAGGGTCTTAAAATTCTATCAGTTTGCTTCCTGAAGAGCTTGTATCTGATCTTAAATTCTGGAAAGATGATTTGGCAAAGATTCAGAGAGTCTTCAAAATGCCCTTAGGAGACAAAAAATACAATTACAGCACTTGAATGTGTTATTTGGGCTGTTCTGCCATAACCTTGAATGACGAATAATGAATCAGGTATCATTACATCTCAGCTCAATTTCATGTCTTAATAATCAAATTTCTATGGAAAATTGAATTGACTCAATGTGAGTAATGAATAAAAGCAATAATTTCATTTGTTTCATTTACAAATAACTTTGGGCTGAAACAAAACTATTTAAAATGTTTTTTTCAAAGGTCAGCTAACCAATATTTATTACAGCCGAGGGACTCAGTTTACATAATACCAAGACACAGGAGGAATTTATAAAGAAACTCTTTTGAAAGAAAGGCCTTCTGGGGAAAGGACTAGGCTGTCCTCAACATACATTAAAAAAAAAAAAAAAAAAGAAAAAAAACTCTATTATTCATTCACTAGCCTTTCTACTGTATTTTTTAAACAGTTTCATTCTATGAAGTTCCTGTATCAGACAAGACTACCTGGTTGCTTGCTTATTTAATTTTGCATGTCATAGACAAACAAGTTCTCTCAGTGTTAGTTACCATACAAACCCATGGTATTTGTAGTAAAACTAGTGGAGCCAGGTGGTATTCACACGAACCTCTGACCTCCTCCCACAATTGTACCTAGCATTGCTTATCAAGATTAGTCAAATTACCTTCTCAGGCCTCATTCTGGGGGTAAATGACAGTACAGTTTGTTTTCAAGCATGAAAAGAGAAGAGAGGTATTCAAAAAGTTTACAAATCTGAAATGTACCCTGCATTTGTTTTTCATTACAGAATGCCTTATTACCATCACATTTTCTTATCTTTCAATGTTTTTTTTCTTCTATGATAGTTAAAAGCTGTAAGGTCTGCAAGCAGACTGCTCCCCAGTTAACTCTAATACAGTGTTCATTTTGGCAGGCATGTGCAATATATGCCAGCAATAAAAGAGTCATTGAGATCTCTATAATTCTTCTCACCCTCAATAATTTGATGCAATCACAGCACACTTTGTATGATAAGATTTTAAGAAGTTATCTTCATTTCAATCAATTTAAAAGCGTGAATAGGAATGATAACCCAGACATCTGAATGGACTTCCCAGTATACTGAATACAGAGAAGAGGTATATTAAGTTCTTGTACATCAAAAGCATGCAATAATTTATAGATATATTTTATATGGATTTTTAGAGAGGTTTCATATAGATGATTATTCTTCCACATTTTTTAACACAGACATTTTATAAGTATCCTAAGACTCCACATTTTTAAGATAGCAGAAGATATTTTGTGGCAAAGGAAGTTTGTTTTGCAGAGTTAACAGCACATTTAAATATCTATAGTATTCTGTACAGTACAGTTGATACCAATTTGTGTGTGAGACAACTGTGTAATGGCAACATCAAAATCTATACTTCAGAACTCTCAGGATTTTGATAAAGGGCTATATCTAAGGATTTACTTGAAGTGTTAGGTAGCAATGGAAATACTTCAATTCCTTGTAAAAAATGTTTGCAATGCAAAAAAAGTTTTTGCTTTGATCAATCAGGAAAGGTATTCTGACCATGGCAGGGATAAGAATGATCACTCATCTCTGTCTTGCACCTACTTTGTACTGTTACAACCCTCTATAATAACATTACACTGGCATAATACAGTACATAAACTCCACAATTTTTACATAAATATTGTTTATTTACTACACATTTTCCTACCACAAATAAAGTCACCTTGATAGGGACTGGACTTGCTGTGGTTACAAGAAGCCTACTAGTCCAAAAGATACACAGGTATGCATACTTAACTTGGATTACTGCTTTTGAAAGAGAAGCAACTTACCATGAGGCAGTAGAAGTAAAAACTTGCACACACAAACAATTTCCAGGGGGCAGCTTGCTCTCTCTGCTTCACTACCAGTTTGTGAGTTTGCACCATTGACCTCTGCAACTGAATGAGCTCTTTCCTTTAGAAGACACTTTCTATAATACAAGCTGTCATGCAGCAGTTCCACATAAAAACATTAGTAAGAAGAGTGTGTTAAGAGGATATTCACACCACTTGATATAAAACATGCAAGGGGTTTTATATATTTTTCAGCCACAATGAAGAGTAATTTGCAGCTTATGAGCAAGAGTTTTCCAAAAATGAAGGGTTCCAACACTCTCCAAGCAACACAAAAAAACAGCAATCAGGGCTGGCAACTGGCATGCTAAGTTTCAGCTGGGTAAAATTAGAAATGCCTCACATGTGGGAGCTTAGGAATTGAATTTGCCTAGCAAAAGTGCAACAATTTTATGTACAAACACTTTTGTTCTAGTATGTTTTAAAATCCCTCACTATCACAGATGTTTATTTCCATCTTTACAAACTACAATGAAATATTTTTTGTTTAAGGCTTGTACTAATACCTTGTTACAAAAAAAAAGACTAACTGTCCTGAAAAGTTTTTGGTTTTTGGTGGTGGTGGTGTTTTTTTGGGATTTTTTTGCAAGTACATTTTCTGTTAGTATTAGGAAACAAGAAATACCTTCCATCTTCATACATTTCTTGCTGAAAAATTAAGGTATGCCTCTTCTAGGTTCTCTTGTTCATCTGTTATTCACAGCAAATGGTTGCTAACACTAGTCACTGAAAATCAGCATTCTACATAGGTGACCAGCTTCCAGACACAAAGCCAAAGCAGTGTATTAGAACCATCCATCCATGTGCATTCCACACTTGCCAAACAGAAATGTATAACGGATATTACTGTTTAATAATACACACATTTTCAAACTTCTAATAAGCCATTACTAACCATGGTGGGTAACAAAAATTTAAACTTAACAATAGTGAGCAGCATTGTCTTTTGAAAGAAAAAGAGCTAAACCACAGCTTAGCAGCTTTAACTGTGAAACGAGTTCTCACTAGAATCGCCTGCCTGCCTGCTTTTTATGATTTCCTTATTCCAAGAGGTTTTCTGTAATAAAGCCACAAAACTGCCAGGCATTTACCCTTATTGGCTTTTCTGGAGTTCATAGATCCATGAAGCAGCACAGTCGGGAAATACGTTGTTCCTCTTTTGACATCATTACCCGGCTTATGTTCCCCTCAACCTTATAAGGAAGAAGCATTTGGTCACATCTAAAATGCCACTGCAAGTCTTATTCAGTCAGTGTGACATACACTATCTGGGATCTTCTCATTCAGAACCAATGATAGTAGAGATGAATATATTCTGTAGGGGCCTTCCTGTGGATCAACTGTGTGCCTTTGTATAGCTCCTCCTCTTACCTACAGTATGTCACCTGTTTATAACAATTAAGAAGTGCAGTAGCCAATATAGTTGTACTGCAAATAAAGTTGCAATGTTTTTCTCACTACAACACCATGGCCCCTTTCAGTGTTTGCACTCTACAGCATTTGCATGCTATGTTGATCATCCCACTATTTGAACCACAGTCCCTAGGAGGAAAAAAAGAGAGGAAAAAAATCAGTTTAAAGAAAATTTGCCACTCATCCACTGGCAACTATCAATTATGAAACTACTAAGGACTACTATTTTTGAAACATAAGAATCTGACATTTGGGGAAGGAAGGTCAGCTTTATTTTTTAGAAGGTAAAAATCTAAACCAGGGCTAATGAATTATTAGAACTCATAGTCTTGCATTAATAAGACTACCTTTCAGGGCTCATCTTGTAAGCTGTATTTGATTTATTCCGAGAAACATATCTCTTCCAAAGCTCTCCATGAAGCTACAAATACTTTGATACTAATACCAACTAAAAGACAAACTACAGCAATGGTGTTTAAAAAGGAAATCCAAAACACCAGGCTCTTCAATTGACTTCACTGTAATTTTTAGCAATAGGAATAGAATTAATATCTTTTAATCAGTTCCATATTCTGTTGCCTTGAGCAATACAGGTACCCAAAATGCAGATGAAACTTGGAGTTCATGCACGCTTTCAGAGGTCATGTGTTTTGGGGTTGTTCCTTTTTTTCCTTCTTTCTAGTAATCTACAAGACTCCTGGCTATAAATTGTTCCTTCTAGCAACCACATGCCAGGATTTTGCTGGCTATTTTTATTCATTAATACCAGCTGCCTCACAGTGCCTGGATGTAACAGCAAAAATATGTATATGCATTTTAACCATATGGTAAAAACTGATGAAGGCCTTTTATGTAGGATAATCCATACACCCAGGGTATATGAATCTCTTATGCAAAGACCAGGCTAAAAGGCCTGTTCTCCACTTGAACCTTCAAGGACTCACATCACTTTCTGAGCCAAATCCAAAAGTGTGTGTTTGTAGTGCTCCCACTTCCATCAGTGTGTATTTTCTACTGAAGTGGTAAGCGAGCCTTTATCAGCATGCTGTCCAGGGACAGATTTTTACCATTGTGCTTAAAGCTAGAAAAGCATAGGCTTCCTTCTAACAACCATTAGGCTTTGGAAACACTTTGATTCCAAGAATGTTCTGTTGCCATTATTGCTAAACAAATAATGTTCACTCTGAGATTATTTAGATCCAAAGTTTAACATATAGACAAAAATTAAAATAGGGATGACATAGCTGCAAAAATAATGTGTTCGAAGGCCCTGCTCTAACATCCTAAGGTATTAAATAAATTCATGGCCATTAAATGCCAGCACATAATCAAGAGCAGAATGCTTTACTTCGGCACATAATAAGTTTGCACACAGTGATAAGTTTCTTACCTCCTAAGGACAATAGTCCCCAACACAGAATCATAGGAACACATCGGAACAAAAAACAACGAGATCAAAATAGAGAGACAAATGGGGTTGACAGAAGAGTAACAACAAAACATGATGGAAAAGAGTAATGGATGGGTTTATCCAGAGGTACTACTAGGATCCTAAGGTAAACTAATTCCAGGAAACTATAGTGATTTCTTTTTTGAGAGGCTACAGACTATTCTACATGGCTTTTGTTTCCAAGTTGACCTGCCATGTCAGGATTCTTTCCAAGTCATGACATTTCTGTTACATCACAATAGAACAGCCATTTTTTTGTATGCACAAATGCATATATTCATGAGTTTTCTTTCATATCAGTCTCCCATTTTCTCCTTTATTACTACTTCCAGGTATGAAACCTTTTTCATTAATATAGCCAGCATATTCTCTAGAATAAGAGAAAAGGAAAATCCAGTCCTATGAAATTTTGAGCGTTCACTTAATTGAGCAGCAACTTAATTTAAAAAACTAGAGAAAAATACCCTTGTATCACCAGGGACATAATGTCTTCAAGATTCTCCATTTCTAAGCATAAGACAAAGTTATACCTACCTGGAAAGATAATTATAGAATCATAGAATCATTAAGGTTGGAAAATACCTCCAAAATCATCAACTCTACCCTTTGACTGAACACCAGCATTTCAACTAAACCATGGGACTAAGGGCCACGTCCAGTAGTTTACCAAACATTTCCAGGAACGGTGACTGCACCGCTTCCCTGGGCAGCCTATTCCAATGTTTGACAACCCTTTCAGCGAAGAAATCTTGCAGAACTTACCAGTGTTACAGAGTATAAAAATTAATCACTTTAAATGACACCAAACTGAATTACAAGTGATTAAATGAAAGTTAGCCATGGACTTTTTCCTTATTATACTCTTAGTAAACATCAACCTGATCAAACCAGGATTTTTCTATTCTATGTGTTACAAGAGAAAAACATTAAGAGCCTTCCTTGAATCTAAAATGGCCTTTATGAAATCCTCAACATCAATAAAACCTAATAGCAGTGAAAGTATTTTTACTTTTGGCTTAGCAGGAAACCTTTTCACAGTGATGTCAACTATTCTTTCTTTGCCATTGTGCATGCACCATTGAGTTAAAACAAACTATTGCAAAACCACATTGAGTGTTTCTCTGAACAGGGAGAACGCTATCCTGAATTCTATAAAGTTTCCCTTACGGGTCATATATTGACTTTGTTCTCTAATGACCATATTAAGAGGCCTAGGAGGTTTGTCCAGTTCTTTGACAACTGAAGTGTGTAACTTGAAAGTGTTTAAAACAACAGTCTGAAAAATCCCTTAATCTCCAAGAAACATTTCAACACTGGAAAATATACTGTTTATCCTTCCTCGCTGATTTTCATACTACTGACTTTCAATATGCAGAGCTTGATTGTATAGCAAACATCTTTTTCCCAGCTGCTAGCAAAGAATGATGGGATCTGAAAAATCATTTTGTATTATTTCTGCCAGAGGCTATGGCATCTGTCCTCTGCACAAAAAACTAGACTTAACCAACCACTTGGCTGATTAAGCAATATGGCATCCAAGTCCTTCTTCCATAGCTGTATTAGCTTGCAATCCAAACAGGGATAATCAACTGGCTTTGTGACTGAAGAAAACAGATGAAACTCAAGAGAAACATATGTTGTGGTTAAAATGCTTTCTGTCTTTTCCCATATCTCTCTCTCTATATCACTATACATGTGCATAGGAACGGTTACAAATACCTTGGTATCTCTTGAATGGGAACAATATCGAAGAAAAAAAATATGCCTCTCAATTGTCACTTCATATAAAAAGATCTTTTTATTACAGGCATATTTTTTATTTCCCATTATGTGATTCCCACTAAATAACACTTAGGTCTAGAATTCTACAAAATTAATTCTGTAAGCCAAAAGGCATCAGCAAGAAACTTGATTATAAGTTAGGATAAAACTCATCTAGTAACATGATTTCATCATACTGAGTACACCTTGATCACCCTTTAGGCATCTTGTCCTGTGGAAACAGACTTGCATATCTTGTCCATAAATCTAGTGAAAATGATCAGCACATGAAAAAATTTATAAAATTTCAGTTTGAAAAAAATTGTTTCTAAATTGTTTCTAAATCTGAAGAACTATGTCTAGTTTTAATGTTAATTGTACTGGTTAAGCCACAAGCAAAACAGTTTCATTCATGGGTGATAACTATCAGCTAATAGAAATCCAGAGCAACCAATAAACTAAAAGTGAGGGAAGTTAAGATTTGGCAAGTTCTTCTGAGAAGCAATGAAAAGCCCTATAAAACTTTAGAAAGACGAATCCAGTCTAAAGTACCCCCTTCATGCTCTGATTAATAAGAACTCTTTAAGATGAAACACAACCCTAAAAAAATACATACCCTAGAAACTAAACTGCAAATATTTTTGCTTAGGACTTTCAGAGGGAGAAAAATTAATAATTTAATTCACTATTTTATTTATGACAGAAGTAGCCTGATGTCATTACACTAAATGTATGCTTCTGTCAGAAGGAAACAAAACAAAACACAACAAAACACACATTGGTGGCTAGATATTTCTTTCTTAAGAAGATAAAATGAAGGGCAGAAAGGACCATGTTTCAAACGTTCTGCACAGATAAATATACACTCCACAACTGTCTCCATAAAACAAAGCTTAAATAAGCCCATAATTAAACCCTATTCTGTTCCTGCTTTTTATTTGGGCAAAAGATCAGAGCAAATGCAAATAAGCATGTCACATATGAACAGCAGGTCTAGCTGCTATTTAATTTTGAGGGAAACCAATATAGTCCCACTTGTTCAACAGAACTCTGCAGAGGGAAGACTTTTATTCGTCTACATGTTTTTACAGAGAATGTTTGGTTTTACAAAATAAGACAGAAGGGCAACCACTAAGTTTTCAACAATATACTAATCTTCAAATTAAGTCATTTTAATATACAAGACAGCAAGGCCTGTTCAGCAGCATCAGGAAAAGATCATGTCCTGACTCCTGCAGTGAAACCGCAAGGCCCTTTCTTTTCCCTCACAAAATGACTTTTCCAGGGACAAGATTCACCTCTGAACATAAGAGGGCATCTGCCAGCACTAACTGCCACAGAAAGGAAGTCCAAGTGTCTTGAAAGTCTACCAAAGCAAGAACATGCTAAACTGGCTGTTTCCATAGTAGCCTGTTCTCACAGAAATCTACGTAGCACTTTGCACTTCACCCATTAAATTAATCCCAGAGCATGAGCGGTAAGGGCAGATCTGCTGTTAGCCCATTGGGAATGACATCTTCTGATTATTGCAAGGTCAACAGGCCCCCAGAGAGGCTCTGCCAGAGCCAGAGACATGCTCATGTGTAATAATCATTGATGTGCAGATTAAGCATTGTATTTTCAGGCTGGGTTGAAAACACTTATGGGTACCAGAGAAAGGAAAAATCTGAGACATCAAGAAACTTGTCACTTTCCAAGTGTCCTTTTCTATTCTCCTACAATTTAAAAGTGTTATTAATTAAAACAAATTTAGCTGCTCTTGGATAACTGGAAGTCAGTTTAAAAACAAAAAAGATGATACTCAGTTCTTCGAACAAGCTTAATCTTGCAGCTTTTATGCAATCAGCTGCTTATTACATAAATCTGCTTAAGATGAATATCAATGAAAGCACTAAATTCCTTTAGTATTTTGTCTTGTGCTGATTTGAAATTTTAATGTTCTCCCATCCCCTGCCCTCACGGCAGGATTGGTGTGTTTCTACTTGAGAACTGTGGGCTTGCTCTTTTGTTTCCAATGAAACCTGTAACAAATAAGTCTTTTTTTTGCTTATTTCCCAGGTTGTGCATCAGTACCATGGATGGTGGTAGAACAATTCTGCAAACACTTTGCAAATGAAGTACTACCAAATGCAGCTTAATTATGTCATACTGTTAACAAAAAGGCTTTCCTCATTAGCATAATTGTGTATCATTTACCTTGAAATACTGAGCCTTTATGTTAGATTAGTAGAAAACAAGGTTTAATCTCTTTTATCTGTGTTGCTCATCAGGGAAGCATTGAAGAAAACAAAATACAGAACAATGATGAGGTCAAAAGATGAGGTATGTGTTAGTAAGAGACATTAAGAGAAAAAACTAATTCAGAATTCTTCACTTTCTGCAGTTCAGAATTTTAGCTGCTTCGGTGTTGCTTAAGCTTGTATTGGTTTTCCTCATTTTTGAGAAGAAACCATTCTGATTGTAGCACTAACACTGTGATATATCATGGCAAGAATAAATAGCCTCCTACAAATAAATGCAGTGCTCTATTTGCAGATCTGGCACAAATTCCTTCCGCAGGCTTCACATGTACATTGCCACTTGGTGTTCCACAGGTAGAAGCATATGGAATTAGCAGTAAAAGCATATGGAAGCAGAGCAGTCACAAGCAGTTGCAATTGTTTTTACTATCTGGCTACATCAGAAGAGTAGTTTCTGCCAAGTATGGAAATATCCCAGGAAATCTGCAGCTGCAGCTTTTCCAAACTTCACAGCTCTTGCAAAGAAACAAAGGTTTACTGGGTTTGTTTGGAATGGAAATAACTTTCTTCACAGTAGCCCACATGACACTGCATTTTGTATTTGTAACTTAAACAATATTGGTAACACACCAATGTTTGGGCTATTGCTGGATATTGTGTTCTTGCACAATATAAAGGCATTCTCTGTTTCTCAGCAAGTAGGCTGTTGACTGGAAGCTGTGACATAAAAAGCAGCAGCAGAAGCATGGAGAGATGGTGAACTAGGACACTTTGGTTTATACTACTCTAACTGTTGTTTTCAGCTTCACATATATGAGGAGGCAGAAAGGGAAACCACATGCCCAAAACCACAGACCACGAAAACATGATCCAGTGATAGCAGAGCTCACTGAAAATCATGCTCAGGAAACCCAAAAATTCTGCCTGTGAAAGAGAGTAAGCATCTGCCACAGTTAGGAAGCAGCTGAGCCCAAAGAGAACCAACTCCTGGATTCCCATAGTGCTAGCTAGAGTCCAGGTGAACCCTAAATATGAAGGTCCAAGGCTGTCAGGTCCAAGACCAATAATCTCGAAGGAACCAAGGTTAAGGCACAACCACACGGCAGACAATGCTTGCTTTTCTAAAGAGAAAGGCAATTAGAAGAATATTAATACTCCATATGTTTTCTTCTAACACAGACAAGGTTCAACACATTGTGTATACAAGATTATTCTAGATGAACATTCTACCAGAGAAAGTAGTTGTGTTTGTCTTGTCTCCAACTCGTTCTCTAATGTACAGAAGATCCAAACCCAAAGTTCAGGGTCTCAGTTCCCCTTTACTCTACTTCTTTAACCAGAGGGCAAGAGTTGTCTTTCCTTCAGATATTTGCCAAAGCTTGGTTGATTCAGAGCTGCTGTCTTAGCTACTGGGTTCTTACCTGTGTTTTTCAAACCCAGAGAGTCAATATATACCAGCAACTTTCTTGTATGTGGCAGATGTAAAATGGAGTTTGGCCTAAAGGGGAACATGCTAACCTCTCAAATACTGCCTACTCCATTCGTAATATTTTTTTCTTTTATTTTTATTCTTGTTTCTTTGAATCCTTCTGTATTTTGTAATTTTCTAAAGACAAAATTAATGAAAACTTGTTAACTGTTATTCTAGAGTAATTGGTTTGAATTTTTGAGCTGTGCTTCCCAGAAAGGCTCAGACTACCATTAAAATACCCTTAGAAGTTAAGTACACAATAAGAAGATGTCAGTCTGACTAATGTTTAATAAAACAAACAAATCCCCGAAACAAACAAAAAACCCTTACAGATCTGTAGTAGTCTGTAAACAAAAAAACCAGACCATATGCCACTGTTATATTGACCCTGACCAAAATCAGAAACTCTATTGTCACAGAACACTGTCCAGTCCCTTCTCTCATAGTTTGCACAACTGACTGATGAAACTGTAAACTGCATGAGTTCCCTTTCAAACTGTGATGTTTCCCTCAGAACATACAAGCTGAGAAAATTTTCAGCCTGAAACAATAATAGTATTTTATGAGAAAAGGAAGAAGATGATACAAGAGGAGGATGTTACGGTATCGTATGAAAGTAAGATATTTTATTAAAACTGCATGTGGAGATTGAGCAGACACTGAAAATTCCACAGGAACCACGAAATGCATAATAAATTGATACTGCAAAAAAATCCTCTTCAGTGCTGGAATTCTTCACGTTAATGGTAGTCTCCCTAGGGAGTATACACAGGCACAAAACTCTCAGTTTTACTCGGCAGACCTTCTTTATTTTGTACTGATCATTTTGTAAGCCACATTTTTGTCTTTCTTTGGCTCGCTAAGATAAGTCTGTTTCTTCTGAAAACTCAATTGTGTCACATTTGAAAAAACCAGTGTCTTACTCCTTGTCTGTCAAAATAAAAGGCTCTGCCTGGTCTAACATTCTGTCACAGGCTGAAAGAGCAAAGAGTTAGCACACACTCTGGAGGCTTTCAATGTAATCAGATTAATTCTCCACAGGCAGACAGATCTTTCTTCAAGTTCACATTGATGAACATCAAAGATGTCTTCCAAAGGTCCTTCACTAGTTACATGGTTATGCAGCAAAATCTTCAATGAAGAGATATTGTAAGTTACAGGTGAAAAAAGTTAATTATGTATCTCTAAATAAAAACATGAGTTGGCTTGTTCAAAACTGTGCAGGATTGGTCTAGATTGACCAGGATTTTCGATTCTTTGCCAATCCTCATTCAGCAAGTTCTCAAACTGAATACAATGCAAATTGTTCAATAAGAAAGAGAAAACATATTGGTCTCCTACCAAGACACATATTTAAGCATAGAAATTGAAAGATCAGGACAGTTGTGTTTAATTTTTCAAGCACACTAAAAATGTGAAAAGAAGTTGGGGGCTTTTTTATTGTTTTTTTTCTCCTGAAAACTGACTGAAGAATATTTATTGATGTTGTACTCAATGTCTCTATATTCACATGGAGCCCAGTGACAAATAGTGTCCCTCAGGGCCCTGTCTTGGGACTGGTGCTTTATAATATCTTTATCAATGGCACAGATAGTAAGATCAAGTGTACCTCAATAAGTTTGCAGATGACACAAAGCTGAGCAGTGCAATTGACACAACAGACAGGATGCCAGACAGGGGAACATGGACAGGCTTAAGGAGTGGGCTCGGGCTTAATTTCTCACCTAATGGAGTTCAACAAGTAAAAGTACAAGAGGTTGCATCTGTGACAGGCAATTGCAGACATGCGTCTAGACTGGAAGAAGAGCTCACTGAGAGCAGCCCTGTGAGAAAGGATTTGGGCATTCCAGTGGATTAAAAGCTGGATATGAGCTGGAAATGTGAGCATGCAACCCAGAAAGCCAACATTATCCTGGGGTGCAACAAAAGAAGCCAGTAGGTCAAGGGAGGTAATCCTCCCCCTCTACTCTTGTCCTCACAAGAACCCACCTGGAGTGCTGCATCCAGCTCCAAAACCCCAGCACAAGAAAGGTGTGGACCTGTTGGAATAAATCCAGAGAAGGGCCACCAAGATGATCAGAGCGCTGGAGCACCTCTCCTGTGCACACAGGCTGAGAGAGTTGGGGTTGTCCAGCCTGGAGAAGAGAAGGCTCCAGGGAGATCTGACTGTGGCCTCTCAGTACCTGAAAAGGACTTACAAAATATAAGAATAGTGACTTTTTACTGTTTTAAACTAAAAGAGAAGAGATACAAGTAAGATTTTAAGAAGAAATTCTTTACTGTGAAGGTGGTAAGGCACTGGCACGGGTTGACCAGAAAAGCTGTGGATCCCTCATCCCCAGAAGTGTTCTGGGTCAGGCTGACTGGGTTGCCCATCAGGGGGTGGATCTAGGTAATCTTTAAGGTCCCTTTCAACCAAAAACATTCTAGTTTTCCCTTATTTCTTTCTGCACATCTTTTAGGCAGAACATGCTGCTTTACATTTGCATTTGGACCCTAATTATGATTATAGAAAAGGCAGAATATTCTTTTGAAGGTGTGCTAGTTTTGGCTGGCTACTATTGGGCTCTGTTTTGTATTTGCGCTGAAAACAGTTCTGATAAGAGAGAGATGTTTTCATTATTTTGCTGATCGGTGCTTACACAGTGTCAAGGCCTTTTCTGCCTCTCACATCACCTCACCAGTGGGGAGACTGGGCTTACACAACAAGCTGTGAGCAGACACAACTGGGACAGACGACCCCAGCTGATCAAGGGATATCCTGTAGCACATGTTAGCATGCCTAGCATAAAAAGCTGGGGGAAGAAAAAGGAAGGAAGTTTACATTTGGAGTGATGGTGTTTGTCTTCCAAGTACCCATTACACATGATGGAGCCCTGCTTTCCTGGAGATGGCTGAACACCTGCCTTATTCATCCATAAGAAGTGGTGAACAAATTCCTTGGTTTCTTTACTTGTGTGTGAGGCTTTTGCTTTAGCTATTAAACTGTCTTTATTTCAACCCACGAGTTTTCTCACTTTTACTCTTCTGACTCTCCCCATCCCAGCTCAGGGGGAGTGACAGCAGCTGAGTGGGGCTTAGTTGCCAGCTGGGGTTAAACCACATATTACAAGATGTGGTTTTTCATTGTCAGTGTTTGAATGAGGTTGTATTTGAAAAGAAATCCTCACAACAGGAATGAAGCACATCCCTGAACCAAAGGCTTGTATGAAAAAGAACCAAGCTAGAGTTGTTTCAATAGCTGATGAAAGTTCTGTACCCAATATCTACCTAAGATTGATGTTTACAAGATGACTTTGTACAGAAGGGAAAATGATCAAATGACAGTAAGCAAAATAGCCAAGAACATTTACGAAGAAAAACTTGAAAACTCGAATGTTCTTTGCAAAGCCATTTCGTGGTAGAGCTCAGAAGTGTGCATCTATTTAAAAATACTCACAGCACATCAGAAAAACTGAAGAATCACTTCTATTCTGAGTGTCTCTAACTACCAAGTAAGGCATACACATTTTCAGTTTTCAGAAAGCAGTATTTTTCCTTGAAGAAATAATGAACAAAGGAGTTATAAATAACTGTCCCTAATGAAGAAGTGTCAATAATAAAGTGCAATAATAAAGTGTACTTACAATGTTGATTGATGATATGTTTATTGCTCTGCTGTCACATAGTATGATAGGAAATTTTTGCTCATATAATTATAACACTGGATCTTTCAGACAGTTTATATTTAAACTAAGATACAGTAATAGCATCAAACTTTTTCCTAGTGGAAAGTTATGCTTAAACACAATCTTGTCTCATAATTGTCTTCATTGTCTGGAAACAATCAAATCAAATTATTAAAATATTGTTTTTCACAGGTCGTAGATGAACGTAGATGAACCAGGCATAACTCAATGTCACATGAGCAATTCTGCAAATAACCTTCCATGGACTATCCAACTGCAGTTTTCCATTGTACCGCAGGCAACCCATTTGAAACCAAGGTTTAAGGGTCAAAGAATCTCTTCTGCTTCCACTTGTCTTTGAGAAAGCTGTTGACGAAATCAAATTAATAATACAAAAGCCTAAACATTTTCTCATTCTCTGAGGAGCACTCTTGACATCAGAAAAATGTTTCCATGTTAGAGTGGGTTTGTCCTCCGGAAGGAAATGTCGCGTTTTGTAATAAATAAAATGTATCAACAATATTCAGGAACTATTAATACATGGATACTGGTGTCTCTCATCTGTCTCATCACAATTATTGCAACAAACTTTCCTATCAATCCTTACAGAAATAATTGATTTAGACCACAGCAATTCATACACAAGTCATCTTGGTGGAAAGCCTGGAGATCTGCAGGTGCCCAGCAAAAACCCAAAAACTCACAGCTTAGACTGCAATCATAACTGCTGTTATGAGGCGAAAATAAGCAGATATGGCCAAAATGTTTGTATTCTTCTCATACAATGCAATTTAGAGTGATGAAAGTAGGATGCCACTGACAAAACAGCCTTGCTTGCAGAAAATAAAAGCAAGATTTGGGCACTATTTCCAGCCCACTCAAATTTATACTGAAAGTGATTTTTTTTTCCTTTTTATACATAGACAGGTATCATTCTGACTAAAATCGTACTTCAAAGCATTGTGTAGATGGATTTTGACATAAGGGTCGGGTGACTACCCTTATACTGAATCCAAGGCTTCTTGAGTTTTATGGCATATAAAATCTCTGTGTTCTCTGTTTTAAGTTGGAGCCACTAACAGTCTAAGAATTCCAGATGTGGCTTTAAAGCTCTGTTTTCTAGCTCTCAGTGTAGTTGCCTTTCCCCCTCAGCTTCAAAATTGTATCAAGATGAGGTTTCTAGGGCAAACAGCTCTGGAAATATTGAAGGCATGATTCTGGCTCATGCGCATATGTAACCTCCATGGAGAAAAAAAAAGTGATTTTAATAAAGACTAAATAATGAAAAGGGATACAGGTAAAAAAAAAAAAAGCTAACACAAGAGCAGACACAGAGCTTGCAGGAAACAGAAAGAAAAACCCTTCAATAGACACCTCAAAAGCCTAGTAAATATCCAGCTATATTCATAATCAAAAAGGTTTTTTGTGAATGAGAAAGAAAATTTAAAAGAGGCACTGGTATTCCAGCCCTCAGGCTTTCTTCAAGGTAAAACAACCCAAAGGAGCAAAAACCTCTGCACAGTCTTCCTTTAAATCACATTTACATGACACCTGTTTAGCTGCTGGCAAGAAAATCTCATATGCAATGAACTGGCCATTGAAGGCTTTAAATTTCCCCTTAGCAATCTCAGCTCCATCTTTGAAAACCTTAAAAAAAAAAAAAAAAATTGAACCTGTGTCACCCTTCTCTCTAACAGCATCTACATAAGGAATTTTGGTAAGCAAGACCAATTCCTAAAGAACAACAAAATATTAATTCTTAACTAAGTTGCTTTCATTCTAACATTTAATTTGGACAAATCACTTCAGGCTGAAGTCCCTAGGTTTTTATGGGTGATGGTGAAAGATTTTGTATCAGGGTTGAGGAGTTGAATACCATCCCTACACATTTCCTCCTAGTTTGTTTTCCTCAATCACCACAGTAAATCACATTCCTATAGATGAATAGACAGACATACATGCAAAGTCAAATGAAGATTCAGTTTCAATCTTATTTTTTTCAATCAATTCTCCTGTACTATACGAAGGAATAGTTTTTCATTTCCCGTCTTTGGAGATGGTGTCGTAGATGCAGTAAACTGATCTTCTGACTTCACAGGGAAGCAGAGATGAGAGTTTTTTTCTGTTCTTTCAATGCCTAGCACTAAAGATTAAAGG
Organism: Pachyramphus minor; assembly: GCA_013397135.1. Classification (NCBI taxonomy): domain Eukaryota; kingdom Metazoa; phylum Chordata; class Aves; order Passeriformes; family Tyrannidae; genus Pachyramphus; species Pachyramphus minor. The sequence goes on from VYXB01009668.1 coordinate 1,051,578, forward strand.
TTCATGGCCAGAGATACAAGGAATGATGTGTGTGTAAGTACTGAAAGTCACACACACACACACAGAGGTTTTGAAGGTGGCAGTATTTACAGGGAATGGGAATAATACACTGATTAGCACCTAAACTGTTGGGAAGGGAAAGGAATCTGGACTTCCCTGTTAGTATTTGTTTAGGATGCTCAAAGTAACTTTTGTTCTTTTTGTGGCATGGCAAAACAGTAAGTTTAATCTCTATGACCCATTTGGGAAACTTTTTGAAATTCAAGAAATACAAAATGCAAGAGAGGTCCAAATTCAGGCAAGTTACAGTACTGGCTACACAGGTCATGGTAGCCTTTTTCTATGTTCAGCATCATCATGCCACAACAGCCCTTCATTTTCTCCCCCTCCTGACTTCTACTGAATTACTGCAGATGTAGAAGCTTGATTAGCTAAAAAAAAGACTTGTGACCTAGTCTGCATTCTCCATTTTGCATCTCTGATGCTTACTGAGTTTCTACTGCTCAGATTCTCCACTGAAAGAAAAAAATCAGACATAAGTCAGCATCCTCAGCACACGATTCTACATCACAACCTGAAGATCCTTACCTGAAACGTTTGTGTTAGTCAAAAAAAGGCATACAGGAACTCATACAGAAAAAGATGAATTCTCAACCGTGAGGTTCTTTATAAAAAGTTTCCATTTTCTTAACTTGCTCATGGGTACTGCAGGAATCATTTCACCCAGGAGATGCAGCAATTTTGTACCGTTTATTTAACCTTAAGAATCAGGGTTTGGTAATGTCGACCTACCTCAATAATCTCGTAATTTGAAAAGCTGGGTCCAGATTGTCTTTGTATCACCCATGCAGATCAGGGGTGTTACTACTTCCATATAACACAGGTCCCCCGCATCACAATTATTGGCAATGAAGAAATGGGACTGCACACACACACGATTCAGTTTTGGGATTCTCCACAGATCTCTTTTTTCGTTTCCCTTTTATTCACACTCTTTTGTAAACAGCACCTGGTGTTGCCTTTTATTTAACCAGAATTCCCAGGATCTTGCTAAACTGGTGTTTTGATTCCACACGTTCACACTTGTATCATGTTGTGACTGTTTTGAGCTGTGGTAAAAACCATGCAGACCATGCAGATCGCTAAGCAGTGTTCTGCTTTGAGATCACAGCACTCTCTTTGTCAAAACACCAGTAAAGGTCGACCCTCCTTTTTTGTTCTAATTAAATGAATGCAGGTGCAGGCTGACTCAGCTTGTTCCCACAACCACTTTCCTGCCATCCAAAAAATCTAGACGAACACGTGCTTCATCCAGTAGCAACATTCTAAAAGCAATTTTGAGCCAGTTCCTCCTATACACACTGTTTAACAACAAAAAAGTAAGTTTCTGTGACAAGGGTATGAGGCTAAGAGAGGTTATGACTGTTCCACTGATTACATGCAAATGCTTGAAAATATCCCAAAAGGTCAGTGTTACTTTACACTTAAAGTAGTGGTTTATTTTTATTTTTTTATATTTTCCTTTAGCAGTTAATGTTTCACATACTAAATCAACCACCTTCAGGGTTTCTGAAGAATCCTAGAACATCATATGCTTTGTCTTTCAAGCAAGCAAAGCTGACTCAAAAGAAGACGACTATGCTTTGGAGACCTTGAAAAATAGCCAGAAGATTAATCTCTGAAGTAAGCAATTTTACCACAGGAAATACCAAGATCAAAGGATTTTTTTTTTTTATTGCAATAATTAAACATGAATTTAAGTTTGGTCTGTCATGCTTTTTTTAAAGTTGTAGTAGGCTGAACAAGTATATCTAGAACCAAAAACTGGCAAGTTATATCAAATGAAATAAAATATTCCCTGTTGACACCTATGGCAGCAAGCACATACAAAAACAATATCTGAATTTTTTAACAATTCAAAGTGAAAACTATATTTTTTTATTTTATTAATTAATTGGCCATCTTTACAGGTCCACAGCAGAAGAGAATCACCGTACAACTCAATGAACTCCAAAATTAAACAAAGAAAGCAAAATTTTAATTATGCTACTTAAAAAAAACCCAAACCTTCTGCTTTTTGATTACATATAATGAGAAATAAATTTTAAGTGCTTCTGGAGATGATGAGATAGAGATGAGGACACTTTTACAGATGTTTTGAAACTGACTTTACTTTTTTGATTTATAGATAATCTATCCATAGTTAAGGGACTAACTGTTACATTTTATCCTACAAACTACTAAAACCAGACACTAGCCAGCAGTTTAAATAACATATGAAAGAGCTGCATCTATTTAACAGCTGCAGAACTCAGGACAGAGGCAGTAAAATATAAAAAAAAATACAAGAGTTAAAAATCCTACTGCAAGAATATCAACTGTAATAAAAGAGAAGACATTAAAACCAGCAGCTAGTTAGGTGCCAGGACATAATAGAACCCATAAGGACAGGCAAAGAATGATGCTAAGTTAGGAAGAAAGAGTCTGTTTTCAGAGAACTTCCTGACAGACACCACAACAAAGCAACATGAATGGTGACTGTGTGGTCCCCTTCTCGTAAATAAATCAGGCGTCAAAGGTTGATCTGCAGTTAATAAGAGGCCTAAGCCTTCTCCAAGGATTTGTAGTATTCTGTCAGCACGGTCCAAGCCTTAGGAGCCATGAAGCCTTCTGGTGGGTTTTGTCCTTCCCGAGCCAGCTTGCGCATACGGGTCCCCGATATAAATTCAAAGTCTTCATGGCTGAGAGAGTAGGAGAGGGGGCAAAAGCAGGGGGGAAAAAAAGAACATACTTTAAAAGCAGGCAAAGTTGCTCATATTCCTTCTGCTTTCTTGATACTTTATATATTTCTTCTTGGGAGTATAATGCTGTATAGCAACTATAATTTCCAGACATTAGCGCAGCACTGCCAGTAAATCCCAAGAATATACACCCCTACAACATTCAGCGTAGGTAGCTCCTGAGGTTTTAGCAGCATGGCCCAAGTGAACTACTGTGGACTGAATTCAGTCTGTGCTTCCATCGAGCCTGGCTTGTTCTCTGTGAGGAAACATAACTCCTGTTGAGGGAGAACCATCTGCTCTACCTACTGCCTCAGCCCTTTGTCAAAGCAACCGCAGCCATCCTGTTTTGGACCTTGCCTTGCCATGGCAGGAGACCAGCCCTATGAGCTGGTTGAATGTTCCTGTGCCAGTTGAAGAAGGTTATTTCAGTGCCAACAACATTGCATCATTGCATCCCTCCCTTAGTGAGGGATCATTTGCAGAACAGAGAAAGTAAAAGACTCAGAATTTAGAGGCAAGCTCCACAGCTGGGCCATTGCAAGACACTGGGCACAGATTTACATGTATGTATATACATCAATACTGTGGCACATACTGTTCAAAACAAAGAAAAAAGCAGGGGCATAATAAAAATACTTTCCCCTAAAGATGTTTCTCCCTAAAAATCAGAATTCAGTTGGACAAATGCATAAATGAACACAGATCAGAATTGTTTACCATTGTTAACATAAGAATCTAAATCATTATTATCATAATTATTATTAACTTCTCAGCTATGTGGTCATAAGCAGCAAAAGCTCCACAAGTTAAATTACTCCTCACAGGACTGAGACAGTAAAAGCAAGATAAGAATGCCAGAATTCTATCAAGTGCTCTAAAGGAAAAGATTATGTATTCTTAAATTAAACAGCAATTTTACTTACACCATTCACTCAATTTGTAGCATGTATGCATTACTCATTCTTTACTTGTCTGTTTGAAATAAAAACCAAGTATTGATCTCAGATGCACATGCCTTAGACAGAAACAAGAGCCAAGTGTGCATATCAGAGGGCAGAACTTGGCTCTAAGTGTTGGTCTACGCTCAGTAGGGCATGGCAGTTAGCAAGATGCAGAAAGCATTCCACAGTTCCCTCTCAGAACACCACTAGCCCCATAACTTTCTGATTTGGATTGTATGCCCTTCCATACATGTTCTTTTCTTGTTGCTTTCAATTTGGGACTGCGGGTTCCTGAAGTGTCACAACAAGGCAAAAAGTCCCTACTGTACCTTAATTCTGCAAAATATAAATTACATAAAAATGAAAACGTAAGGTTGATGTAATTCCATGGGAGAACAAGCTGTCACTGTTATTTATAACATTGGAAAATTGTGTTCCTTAGCAGAGAGATGTCTGCCCTTCACTAACACTGCCTGAAGGTAACTTGTGTTCTTTGCAAAGAACTATTTCTATAAAATATATATGGGGAAGAGATAAGCCTGGTTAATTCTGTCAAAAAAATACCAAGTCTTCAAATGATCTGTAAAAGAAGAGTACAGTAAGTGCTATAAAGTTTCTCCAGATGTGGTTTTCTCCTCAGTGTGGTAGCAATACTGAAGTTTGAGCATTAAAAAACACAAAGGAGCTTTATACTGTCCTTGTCTGCTAAGTTCTCAGAAAACCACTCAACTTCCTTCGGTGCCCTACAAGTGAAATAAAGATACTAGAGCACTAAAGTTAGATAAGGCATGTAAGTTTGCTTCAATAGACAGCCAATAAGATAATTCCTTTAGCCTCCTCCTACACCTAGTAGCACAAAAACCAGCTAGGAATTTGAGATATCACGAGAGAAACATGAAAAGAAGTTGAGGAGATCTACAGAAATTATAAGAAAATAAAAGAAAAGAAAAAGAATGAAGACTATTTCAGAAATATAGTACATTCAGCCCCTCATTTCTGGAAATGTTTCCAAAATACTATTAAAAAGTACAAAAATACTAATGATGCCTGCTCATTATTGCCAACTTCTATTTTGAATGGATTTTTCTTTATAAAAACCATTAATTAGTAATCATTCAAGTGACTATATTTTGCTTTAGCAAAATATACCGTACTTTTTTTGCCATTTTAAAAGTTACAGCATTTACAATTTTCCAGTTTAATCTCTGCTTTCATATATAAAACAGAGAATTTGAATAACCACTCAATACTCATTGTCTTTACTCACAGTAAAAATCAAATTTCTTGAACATCAGAAACTGAGATTTCCCCTAAGCAGAAAACCTTATCAGCACTGTCACCACTGTGGTGGGATGTGAACCACAAGTATTTTGAAATAAAACATATCAGTATGAGTAATTTGCTTTAGCAGAAAGAGAAGACAAAAAGAGTCATCAAGTAATTTTGTTCATAGTGAATTTTGAGGATATCAAGAGTTAATTTGTATAAGATTGATTTGAGTGGAACATGAGAGGGGGAAGCATTTGACCATTAAAGATACTATGAAATATACATGTCAAAGCCATATAAATTCTTTTCTCAAGTCAGATTTGAAATTACTCTCAATGAAATTTAATCCAAGCCTTTTCCGAGGATAGGATTTAAGTGCTTTTGAAATTTTTATTCAGCGGCTGCTGGAATTAATTTTCTTTGAGCCACACTGTATGCTAGTAAATGCTGGAAACACGGATTTGACCTTTTACTACCAATTGAGTTTGAATAGTACTGACATAATACTTTGTGCCAATGCAATTAAAAGCATTCTCCAAAAGAAAGAGGTAAGGAAGGCAGAAAGAAACCCACAACAAAAATTTGTCAACAGAAAAAAACAGTCCCAAAACATATTACATTGAGGACTGGTATTTATTCCCTGCCACAGCACCCTAGAACTCTACTACACTCGCAGTGTGGAAAAAGCCTTACCTTTACACTGAAATTTCCTCACTTATGGAGGACAGGGTGTCATTGGTAAAGGAGAAAATACATAAGTCTGCTGAGCTCTCATATATCTAGCAAAGGGAGAAAGGAACCTTTTCTTACACTTGAGACTGTGCCCTCCTTCCATACAGACAGTATACATATAGACAGCCACAAGTGCACAAGGTAATATTTTATATTTGCAAAGCAGTAAGGCATTTATTCAAAATAACATAGGAAAAAACTTGTGCTGTTAAGTAATCTTCAAACTGTTCACAGTAACTGAGCATCAGGCTCAAAAAACACTACAAACCTCACACAGAAGATTAAGAATTCATAGACCAGTTCTTTCCTTTCTTTCATTTACAAAGACTGATGTTTTAATCTCTTAAATGGATTTCCCCTTTATTTTGTGCATTTGATAGTTATTTTACTGTAACACCACAAGTGACCCCAGCAACCACCAGAGCTCTTAATGCTTTACGAGCTCAAACACTCTTACAAGCAATGTGCGAGGCTAAGATTTCAGAGACCTCATAGTTCTTGTAACAAAAAGATATCACCAGTTTGCAAGTGGGAAACAACTGCATGAAGATGTCCACAGTCCTACAGGAAACCTCCTCTGCTGCACCTCTGAGGTGTCGATAAAATGATGGAAGAGAATATTTTTTCCACTTCAACATTATGACCTTCAGGTTTAAGCTACATATAAAACATATTACATAATAGGTTTTTCATTTCGGAGCACTAAAGATCAGTCGTAATCTTGGGAGCCCTGACCTTCTGTTAGAGTACTCAGCACTGTGCAAATGACCTTCTTGGAATTCCTGCTTTCTGTGGTGTCTAGTGCTCTCAAGGTCTTAAGAAATTACGCTTAAATACAAGACCCATGATAAAAGTACAGACCATTCACTCGTAGTTTTGCCTATGAATTAATTTTTTTTAACAAACACGTGGAAATAAAACAGTAATATTATTTATTCATCCTGGTCTGGCTTCAAAACAACTCTCATCTTCTACTCAGCTGGTAAATTTCAGATCTGATTAATTCCTGGTACAATTCACAGCCTCCTTATCTGGGGTCCAATTCTAACCTTAATTCCTTTTTAGAATGGTTTTCTCTGAACTTAAATTTGCCTTTGTAGCATCAAGTCATGACTTATGCCACAACTCCTACAGGAACAGAATCTTGTCCCTTACAGTGTCAAGTCTTCCATACGCCACTCTCTATTATGCCTCAGGAATGAATGTCCCATGACGCTGAATGAACCTGAAGTGTCAGGAAGGTTCAAATCTTAACTCGTCATGAACAAACTCCTTATGAAATTAGAACACAATATTGTGATTAATGTCAACATTTGCAAACCAAATCCTTTACCTGCTGTGAATTAAATTCCTTTCTGACTGGCAGGAGGGTTTAAGTCTTCTGAGGTGCTGCAGTGTTTCAGGGTATCCTAAATTAAGTACTAATGGTAACTGAGGAACTGCATTTCACATAACTAAATCAAGGAGAACAGTCAAGCGCACTTATCTCAGCCTCCCACTATCACTTTAGAAACCAAACAAATTTGAGAACAATATGTACTTACTTGGAGCAGCTATCCTGTAAGTATGATTTGATAGTATTAATGCACTCATGGCAACCATATTAAAGGTCCTGACAATAAATCATAAAAAGTTAAAATCTCTCTTCTTCACAGGTATCCATGTTTCATTCACATTCTACAGAAAGCATGAACAATCTGCTCCAGTCACCTTACTTATGGGTGCCTTTTAGACAAAATGTTCTCATTTTTCTTTCAGGGGAAAAAAAAAAAAAAAAAAGAAAATTTATTTCCAGACACTTCTGTGGCTTTTTTAATTGCCAGACTAATTTCCTTTCTTAATTGAGTTTTTTCTCAGCAGCAGTCTGTGGTTGCATTTTATAGGACTGATATTCCATAAAGAATTGGGAATTTCTGCTCACAAAACCAGCTACTATTATTAAACCACCAATCCCAAATTACACTTGTCTGTGGTAACTGTTTGTGAGGCCTTTTTGGCTGAGAAAACACACTAGCTGTTTTTCTGAAGGGATTTCAGCATTGGGTAGGGATTTTTTGGGGAGTGGGGGTATTATTTGTTAGTTGCTTGGTTCTTTCATTGTTGTCTTTACACTTTACTCTATCAGTCGTTTACAGGTCAGACATTCTTTTGGAATTTCTCCATTATAATTTGAATTCTTCCTATAAACTTTTCCAAATCATGTTTGGACATACTCAATTATAGATCCAAAATTCTATGAAATACAAAACTGTAAAAACTTGGATAAGGACTGTAACAATATTCATATTAGTTTTTATAAGCATTGTTTCTTCAGAATTCTATGCAAGTGGAAATGCTCAAGCTTTCCACAGAAACTTAGATTAGGCTTGCTAAGGCATTTCAGTAACAGCAAAAAGGGCAATTATTTTTTTTATTATCATCATTTAGACCAAAGGGAAATAAAACTAAATTATCTCTGCCTGTGCTGCTATACATCACTTCAAATGCATTCCTCAAATCTCTTTCCTAGATCTTAGTTTTAGATACATTTTTTTCCAAAAATGTGTTTTAAGATTTCAGTTTCATGAGGTACTAAGCCTAGTTCTAAGATGTCCAAGAAACAAATTAAAACTTGTGCTGGCTTCATGAAGTAAAATATAAATATGATTTTAAGTCCATGGTCGTTTACATGGCCTAACATTCTAAAGGGTAACTTTATTTAAACAATTCATACAAGTTAAGTTCATACAATTCATAAAAGAGTATTTGCATCACTCTGCAAATACAATTGCTGTGCAACTATTACAAAGGCTTTTACATCAGTCTTTTCTTACTCCCTTTCCTCACACTCAGTGCTCCACAATTATCCCTGAATGCAGCCAGGATGTTTCTGCCTTTCCTTACTAACAGGGGCACATGCAGATATACCTTCTTCCAAGTGACTTCAGGTCAAACACAGCACCACAGCAGTGCAGCATGAGGTCCTGACACACAAACTCAACGTTCTCCAGACCGTTCCCAAGCAGATACTGAATCTAATGAAACTCCAAGGGCAGCACACATTCTGGAGGATACTAATGGAAGTGAGAAACAAACTGAACTTTAAGATGAACTCCACAAAACCACTCTTGTGTGGACTCCTCTGGGAGCTGGAGGCCTTAGGCACAACAATCCCTTGGAATCAAGGCAGCACACCACAGAAATTAAGGGCCTTTGTTACTAATTTGGAGGCAGGGCCAGTGTAGGCTTAGGCTTTTTGGTGCTTCCCAGGCTTGCCACCAAGGTCATGAGCAGCTCATCCCCAGCAAGGTATCACACAGTTGCCCAGTATCTTCTGCTGTGTAGCTGACCAGTGCCGACCCAGCATCTGAGCACCTGCCACCACAGCCATAAAAGGAACACTATCAGCAGGTGTTACATATTTCTCATAAAGGCTGAGCATGAATGTTTAGAGGTGTAACAAGCAAAGCAACGCTCTGCCACTACTAATTCTGCAGCCCCAACTTTTCAGACATCCTTCTGGCAGTTGGATCAAGCTTTGGGTAACCTCCCACCACTAGCCAAAAATTCATCCTCCACCATGCCTACAGCTTGGGATTGCCTTAGAAGCAGAAAGGTAATTCACTAATATCAGCAAAGAGCCCAACTGCAATAACCTCTTTGCTGCCAAGCCAGGTGTGGTGCAACTCTGCCAAATTACAGAGATGCTCAAGACAGCAAATGGTGGGTATTATGGTTTCTCAAACATTCATTAGTGATGTAAATTCTGGAATAGCTCAGTTGGCTGTCAAGTCTCCAAGTCTCAAAGAATTGAGAAAGGTGCAACAGAAATCAAGTTACTCATTTCTAAAACAAGTTACAGCAATGCTTCTGTGTATACAACCTTCTCCCCCAAATTTTCAATCTGTGTTTTTCACCAGGTAAGTGGTGAGCTCAGGAAATATTTCCACAAACATCACTATTTCACATCTAAGGGTCTTCCATCAGTACTGATCCTTTCATACTTCCCAGTAGTCCTCTCTTCCCTGCCATCCTCCTTAACAGAGTCAAACATCACATGGTCCAGGACTCTGCCACATTTTCAGCACTACACAGATTATCTTGAAACACAGCCAGCTGCACCCACCCAAGTTCTAACTGTCTGGAGCCTACCACAGTGTTCTGTCTCTGGCAAGCAGAAGCAGTAATGGCTCTCTTTCCAGGGAGCCTGCATGTGTCCACATTGCCATCTAGAGGACTGCTGCCACACTCCAATCCATCTACCAACAGTGTGTAGGGAAGGACAGAATAGGATAAATTCCGACAGCAGAAAGGCAGAACTGCACACTAGCAGCAGCATGGTCTATTTTCCATGACAGTTACAGAGACAGGGGAAAAAAAATACCCAAACCAAGGCCTCAGAGATGCAGTGAAAGGATAAAAGGGTGCACACGATGCAGACTGAAGACCCTGGGACACACAATGGTCTTAGGGCATCATTTTACATTATTATTTAACAGAGAAACTAGCTATTTGTCAGCCCTTCTTGTCCACTTTCTTCTCCATGCTGCACACTCTCATTCCTTTTCTTCCCTCATATTTGATGCACACCTGACACCTGAGAAGCATATTTAGAAAGATAAAGCAGCAGAAAGCTAATCTTAACATTATAATAAATAGTAATATTTTTCTCCAGATTTAGCAATCTGTGCCACTATGTTCCAGAATTAGAGAAACCCCAATACCTAGGAGAGGGGAGCCCTGATGTTAGATCAAGTAGTTGTAGTGTGAAGCAAATCATGCTGAAATCAAGCTGTATTCTTGATCTAAAACCACATCTAAACACTGCCACGTTTGAGCAACGTGAAATTAGTTATAAACAATTTTTTTATGTGAGCAGGGGGTAAAAGGCAGCTACCTATTGCTCAAAATTTTCTTAAAATGAAGATACAACTTACTGATTGGAGTCATAATAATCCATGCATTTCTTTTTCTTATTATAAGCTGCAACCCTGAAGGGTACAATTTCCAATGCTCGGAGGCCTGGAGCCATTGTCAACACTTTGGCACCATGGGTTGGTTCATACAGATCTTTCCCAGTGTCAGGGTGTGGCATCCCTGCTGGATCTCGCCCTACAATGTAGAAGTTAGCTCCTGCAACCATCCGTGATCTGCAGTGCCACTGAACCTAAAACACAGACAAGGGAAAACAGTTAACAGAAGAAAATGCTCAAAATGTGACCCTGGAAACATGCATACATTCTTTATATTTATCTATATTCCACATTTTCCCTAATCAGACATGATTTTTACCATGGAGCCATAAAAAAACAAAGAACCAATTATGTGAATCATCATCAGACTTACAGCTAAAACATACTATTACCCTGTTTTATTTGCACAGTAGGTGCTCAAAAAGTTACTTCAGCACAGTGCGACATAAGGGCAAGAAAGACAGAGCTCATCTGTTTCTTGTCTCAGTTCTTCCTGATGTCACCTTCCATCCCTTTCCTTTTACACAAAACAAAAGCTTTTGGAATCTTAGTGGAATCTAGCTTTATATTGCTCTAGTTTAATCACAGTAATTTCTCTAAAAAGGCATCCTGACTAACAGATAGCTGACAAACACTGAAAGAAAGCCAAGATAGGCTACTTAAACACAGTTTCATGAGTAACCTAATCAACTTGTCTATACATTCAAAAATTACCCACGCTTAGCATTTTCAACTTGTACATGGGGCAAGCATGTTGTCCAAGGTAGAACTTTAACACTTAGTCTGCATCAATATGAAGACCCAAAGGACACATAAACTAGGTACCTAGTGCACATAAATGCTTAGAATACACTTTCAGAATATGAAGACTGACTATTTATACCACAAGCTTCCAAGATGAGAACTGATAAAGCAACTCCAGCTTTCGTAACTATTTAGTCATTTTTCCACAATCACTTTGACATTATTTGATTCTAACACTTCTATATGAAGTGGGGAGGAATCAATGTCCAATTCAAAAATTTTAGCCTTATTCAATTTTTGCTTGGATGCATCAACTCACTTCCACATAATATTTGAAGTATTGTAAATACAAAGAAACAATTTTCCCATATTACTTGGCTGCATGTTTCAAAATGAGTGGTTTCATAACTAACAACTTGGTTTTTACCTTTTCTTATAGTTCAGTTACTACTGACAGTAAAAAACATACACTTCAAAGAAAATTCTGCACACGGACTATTTAATCATAAGCGCCCTACAATCAAAGAAACACTTTTAAATTATTTAGAAATGCATCTCTTTTACTAACTATGCTGAGAGGATTTTTTTCTCCTCAAGACTGTTTGAAGTATTTACTAGATACAACTGTTAGAGGTGTTACGACAGTTTTTAGACTTACCATGTCATAGGATGTTGTAGAATTTTCCTGATTTCTATATGTAATATTTTCAACACCAAATTTAACTCTACAGTACAGGAAAAGCAAAATAACTATTACTTTTTTTTTAGGTAACAAAGACTCAACTTTGGAAGATATGCTCTCATACTGGGAAGTATTCCCCTATAAGAAATGTCATACCACCTATATGACTTAGTATCTGCCAAAGAACACTCAGAGAAGAGTTTTAAAAACAAGCAATTATATAACAGTGGTTTTTGACATGTGCAGCCCTACTTTCACACACAACTGAAGGTCCTACCCAGTAACTACATAATGTAAAACAGCTTCAAAGTTGAACAATACTAAATATCTGTCAAAACATCTGGCAAGCACTAAAGCAGCTCTCTGGGCAATCTAGTCCAGTGCTCAATCACCTGCACAATAAATAAGTTCATCCTCATGTTCAGGTGTAACTCCTGTGGGTTAGTTTCTGCCTGTTGCCTCTTGTTCTATTGCTTGGCACCACCAAGAAGAGCTTGAATCCATCCTCTTGACACCCTCCCTTCAGACACTTATAGGCATTGATGAGCTCCCCTCTCAGTCGTCTCTTCTCGAGGCTGAACAGGCCCAGCTCCCTCAGCGTTTCTTCATAAGAGAGATGCTCCAGTCCCCTCATCATCCTTGGTGCCCTCCACTGGACCCACTTCAGGAGCTCCACGTCTCTCTTGTACTGAGGATCCCAGAACTGGACACAGCACTCCAGATGAGGCTTCACTAGGGCTGAGTAGAGGGGCAGGATCACCTCCCTCAACCTGCTGGCAATGCTCTTCCTAACGCACCCTGAGATACCACTGGCCTTCTTGGCCACAACGACACACTGCTCTTGTCCCATTTCTATACATCCACACTCCTTCAGAATATATTTACTTTCTTAAGTGGGTGAATTAATTGCACTTTGATAAGGAGTTTTCCCTTGCAGAACTGTTTCTTTTCTTCCAACACACTTATCAGGAATGTTAAAAAAAAAACCACCAGAAATGCTAAACTGATGCTTCTGAAACGTGGTCATTTAGATCTTTACGGACTGGAAAGCCACATCCACCCTGCAGATAATCATATTAACAGCTGCTTGTTGTTCTGTAAAGCACTTGTTCTACAAAAACGAATCTAGTACCAATGTCTTTTAAATGACCTATGGAAAATTATTAAATGAATAATCTCTTTTATAACTTGAACAAACATTACTGTCAGAATGTACTCTGAAGTCACTGGAAATACCATGTAAGTTAAGAAAAAACTTCTCTTCGGTATAAGGATTGTGCATTTTGTTCCTTCTTATGAATACAGGAATGAAGTAGAAAATCTCTGTTAATTCTCAGAAAAGGTCTGTGGGGAACTGCACAAGATTCCCCACAGTAACTCACTCACATGCCTCAACTAGAGCTGGGCTGCAGGTTTTTTCTCCAAATGGAAAGGCAGTGCAAGCTCTGTTTGACCAGTCAACTGGCCAGAAGAAAATAAGTGACATCTGTCTAATTTAATTTCACAAATAAGACCTCCTATCTACCAAAAAGCTACCAGAGAGTTAACCTCTGAGACTGGTCAAAACTTCAACTTCTGTGACTCAAGGTGGAGTGGAGGGCAGAGGGAACAAAAAAAAAAAAAGAGAACAAGATGGAGAATCAACATCCCCTAGAGGAACTGACCTCCAATGAGAACATTTATTCTTTCTGCTGTTTCCCACAAACCTCTAGGGATTCCAACCCAAGACCTGGCTCCTAAATAAAGTGTTGCCAAAGAATTATTTCATACAAAAGCCTTGACAGAATTCTCCCTGAATTAAGGTTGCCAAAAAATAAAGACTGGGTTTTGTTTAATTTGTGTATAGCCCTCCAACATATTAACTTTTTGCTTAACAGTCATAAAACTTAAGTACCTTAACATTGAGGACAACCATTTGTTATGTTAACAGATCTTATAAATCCTTCTGAAAAAGACTGTATAAAAGGAGGAAGGATTAATTTATTATTATACCCTTATATATCTGTAAACTCAATATTTTCTCCCACCATTTCCAGCAAAATCCTCCAATATAGAAGTTTTTTCATAAAAGAAGCTTTTGGTCGATGACAGAAAGAGACCTGACAATCTGGTTTCCCAAGGAAAATGAGTCTCCTTTCTCTCCATCAAAAAAACCCACAGGACACAAACATCATGCACACCACTAAATACTTAAGTGCACTATCAAAAGGGTTTGGGTTTGTTTTGAACTCTTGATGTATTTACCTCAGTTGGTCCAGCGTACATCATGGGGGAAGGGAATATAGCTACCACTGTTGTTTCTGGATTCAGGATTCCCTCCTCCAGCACAGCAGCATGTTGCTTCATGCGCCACATCAGAGGAACATCATCCTCCTTTGTCCAGCCTCCAAGTGGATGCAAGAGCAAAACCGGGCGCCGGTAGCCACGTTCCAAAAGTTGCTTGTGAGTATCCTGCATTAAAAGAGCATGGCCATTGTGCACCGGGTTGCGTAACTGGAATGCAAAGACAGCATCTGTGGAGAAAAAACAAGAGAAAAGATATAAGAAAAGCAAGTTATTTTATCAGGAGTTGTACAACCACAGAAAAATCTTCAATACAATCTTTCCTCTGAACTCTATTAAACAAAAATAATAGCAGTAGTTACAGGTCATTGAAGAATAATGAATTATTAAGTACAAAATCATTGTACTTAATAAGCAAAACTAACAAAAAACCAACCATACCAGAAAAAAA